>OVBE01003295.1:0-27336 GCA_900406425.1 Iberis pinnata
TATATATATATACAAATCTTCTTAAATAAAACAAAGTTTAGTTTCTCTACTTTTAACCCTGGTCGTCTTCTCCGAAATTGCCTTCGTCGAAATTGTATTCGCCCTGTGTGTTCTCCTGTATGTTGCGAGTGATTTTGACATATAATGCGTAAGAGTTAGATAATTGTTAAGACTGGGTTTGATTTCGGATACGACTGAGTTTTCTATTTTGATGTGACTGGGTTATTTTACATAGTAGCTGAGTTATATATCTTATGTTAAAAGGCCTAAAAGGTAGAAAAGGCCTGATTTATTCTGCCCTCGGAAACATAGAAAGGGCTGAGTTATTCTTACCTCGGAAACATAGAAAGGGATGAGTTATTCTTCCTTCCGAAACATAGAAAGGCCTGAGTTATTCTTACCTCGGAAACATAGAATGGACTGAGTTATTCTTCCTTCCGAAACATCGAAAAGGCTGAGTTATTCTTACCTCCGAAGCATCGAAAGGGCTGAGTTATTTTTACCTCGGAAACATAATAGAGGCTGAGTTATTTTGACTTCAGTAACGAAACAAGGGCTGGGTATTTGTCTTTTCAAAATTAGAAACGAAAGCCCACGGGCTCAATGTTTGTATAACTCTATGTATTTTTCATTTTTCTGTGATTATCTGTTTCTTGAGTGATTAGATTAATTTCGAAAATACTTGCTTGCCTAATAAGAAAACCTCAACGAAATGGTGGATAAAATAGTAGAGGGAGATAATGGTGGAGCAAAGGGTAAGGAATATTTGAGTTTGTCGGGTGGTTTATATACGGCTATTAATTTAGGACGCGTGCAAACTAAAGGCGCGTCTGTTCGTGGACGTGGACGTTTACGAGGCGTCTATTGACTTACATAATTACAGATAGTTATTCCAACACTCGAAGGTAGAACGAACGGACCAATGTCGCCGAGAAAGTCCCCGTACAGGTTCGATTTTCCATAGTCTTAGAAAACCTTGCAATTGTCGAGTATTAGAGATATAAACTGGTGGAGTATCGTGCGCCATTGTTTTCAAAGCTTTATTCGAGGACATATAGCTCAGCTGAATATGATGCCTCGAGTCATTCAATCCGTTATCATTGAATACCAGTTACCAGGTGGTTTATATACTGCGAGAAAGTGAAGATGAAGAAGATAGATGGAGAAGTTTATTACCGAAGAAGAATCGGTAAGACTATCTACAATGCAAAAAAAAAATCAACACCCTGTCTCTCAAATTTAACCTTCTACGTCATCATCCTCATTGGATGATGACATGGCATGGATGCTGACATGGACAATGACATGGAAAAAAGATAAGTCAGCCGCAATACCAACACATAACCCACTGTTAATCAGCCATCAAATGCAATGTAAGTCAGCCGCAAGGTGAATGTTATTCTAGTAATTAATCTTTCTCAAATTAATCAGTCATAATATGCTGGGAAACCATAAGTCAGCCCTTTTGTCAACTAAATCAGCGGTGACATGAATGCTATTCTAGTAATTAATCTTTTGCTAGTAGGTTAGTCGTAAACACGATGAGTTGAACATTAATCCAGCTCTTGACGGATGAGCAGAGGTATCTCAGCCCTGTTAACATCAAATAAGTATAACACAGCCAACTACAATTAATCAGCCTGCAAAAAATAACTCAACCATCTCTAAGTATAACTCAGTACAATTTTCAAAAAGTCATCACGCCGAAGTATAAGTCAGCTGTGACAGAAGTACATAAGTCAACAGAAAAGCGTAAGTCAGCTGTATTCGCGTATGTCAGCCATTACGTAAGTTGACTTATGACCGTAAGTCAGTCTTTTAAAAAAAATCAGCCAGTTTTTATAAGTAAGTCGTCACGAGCGGGTGCCTTATGCGCGTAAGTCACCTAATTTCTCTTAACTCATTCAGCTTTTGTAAGTAAGTTGTCACGAGCCGGTGACTTATGCCCGTAAGTCAGCTAATGTCTCTTAACTCAGCGGGTTTCAGTAACTCAGTTGCAACGTAACCATAAGTTGTCTCATTAATACACTTTAGCGAATTCCTACGTGGCGAATGGAATTTCGGTAAATACGTTTTTTGTCACAACGTAATAGAAGGGTATGCTGAGCATTTAAAAAATGCAAGTAATAAAAAAAAGATTTGTATGGTTCTAGTCATTTTTACTAAATGTATGGTAGTTAAGCTATCTTCTCTTTCAAAACCCTAAACTGATATAAAGCCTTTGAACCTATAACTAATATTACTCAAATTCATCTCATATATTGTATATCCATTTAAATATACATTCAACAAATTTTGACGGTTTATTAAGTTAATTATTTTTCACATTTGAGTTGTTTTATTTCAAAATCGTAAACCTTAACACTAAATCCTAAACTTATATAAACTCTTTGAACCTATAACTAATATTACTCAAATTCATCTCATATATTTTATATCAATTTAAATATACATGCAATAATTTTTGACAGTTTATTAAGTTGTTTAGTTTTCACATTTGAGTTGTTTAATTTCAAAATCGTAAACCTTAACACTAGACCCTAAAATGATATAAACCCTTTGAACCTATAACTAATATTTCTCAAACTCATCTAATATACTTTATATCTATTCAAATATACATGCAATAACTCTTGACAATTTATTAAGTTGTTTATTTTTCACATTTGAGTTTTTTAATTTCAAAATCGTAAACCTTTACAGTAGACCCTAAACTGATATAAATCCTTTGAACCTATAACTAATATTACTCAAATTCATCTCATATACTATATATTCATTTAAATATGCATGCAATAACATTTGACAGTTTATTAAGTTGTTTAGTTTTCACATTTGAGTTGTTTAATTTTAAAACCGTAAACCTTAACACTAGACTTTAAACTAATATAAACCCTTTGAAAATATAACTAAGATTTCTCAAATTCATCTCACATACTGTATATTAATTTAAATATACATTCAACAACTTTTGACAGTTTATTAAGTTGTTTGTTTTCACATTTGAGCTGTTTAATTTTAGAATCCTAAACCTTAACACTAGACCATAAACTGATATAAACCCTTTGAACCTTTAACTAATATATAATTTATATGCATTTAAATATATGAACTCATAGGAATAACATTTGAATATTGGTTTGAATAAGCATATCATATTTCTTCTCTTATTAACTTTAAATTTTGTATTTGTATATTGTTAACAATTTTTTTGTATATCATTTGAAAAGTAATATAAAAACTTGCCAATGAACAGCTGAGGCGGAGATAGCAAACGAGATGCAACATACACCGTTGGATATTTTTAGACAACTTAATTCATTCAATTCGAGCCGTTGTTTCCTTTCGGGTTGCTTATGCCGGGAAACTAAAAATTTTGCAAAATTTAGTTCTAAACCTAATATGTCATCTCCATCTTCTTAATTCTAAACCTAATCTGCAACAATCGTTACATATTTCTCATATGGAGAAGTCGTGGATTTGGATGCAAAGGTATGATGTACATAGATCTCCTAGAAATACTTTCATTCGCCGATTGAAATAGTTATTCTAACCTTCTTTTTTGCAATTTAACATGTAGGACTAGTCTCGCATACTCAGAAGGAGAAACCAATTTTATAATCTCATCGGGAAGAAGATTGGGTAATTTGAATGAAATGCTTTGCCCATGTAGAGATTGCCGAAATTTATGCCATCAAAAATTAGAAAACATAGTTGATCATCTATAGTAATTAGGGGGAATCGATACGAAGTATAAGAGTTCTTCTTGGAGTATTTATGGTGAAGGAAGATCTAATACAAAGGACACTACTATTGATTATGAAACTGAGGCATTTGATTTTTTCAAGACTACATTTGTTATGGATGATGGTAATCCAATTCAGATGAATGAAAATGGAGAAACAAATGATGATGAACCAGTAGAAGAATCTGAGTTCATCAGAAAAAAATTAAAAGAAGCTGAAACTCCACTGTACCAAATGGAGAAACAAATGATGATGAACTGGCCCATCCGCCAACTTAGGTGAATATGTTTATTTTAATTACCTTTGTTGCAATTTTTTGGTTTCATAGCATCTTATTACCTTTTCTGTATTCATTTCAGTTTCACTTTAGAGGACAACAACAAGAAGACTGTTATACAATATTTCGCTGAGAAATATAACTATAAAGTGAAATATCAATCACCTTCTGCCATCTAATTAGGGAGCTACTCAAAGCCTGCTTACTTACCCATAAAAGTATAGTACTAATTCAGACATTTTACTCACGTGAATATTATGTGGTATTATTAAAGATCTTTGCTTATTTTTGGTGTTTGTAGGTCTGTCGAATAGCCGATACACCAAAAGGCTCAATGAAAGACAAGTAACTGCTATGCTTAGAGCAACCTGCGAATGGCCTCCAGTTAGGCAGGAAGTTATTGAATGAAAATGATCTTTATTTAATTTTGCATCCCTGTTTTTATATTATTATATGGTCAAGAACAGTGAGTTTAACAATATTGAGCTTGTAAGCCGAGAGTTTGGGATGAATGTGACTAGTCAGCTAGCTTCAATTCAGGCTAGAGTACTCCCGTCTCCTATGGTGATTTTCTCACTTTTATCTTTTGATTGCTTTTATTTTTTAAAATAAAGTTTCTCTTTTCATCGATCCTGATGAACATATGTATTTTTTTGTAGTTGAAATACGATGTAGGTTTTATACTCTGGGAAGACGATTCTTCAAATTGGTATGTTGTAATGAGAGCACCGCCTAGAGGCTATCCAAGAAATATATGATGGAGAAAGTCAAGATGCTGATGAATGGTGGTATATGTTGGTAGTAGATTAAAATAGTCTTGGTGATGTTTGATAGGTTTTATGGTTTTTATTGGTTGATTTCTTACATTATGAAAATGCTACTCTTTTGTAAACATGGAAATTTTTTATAGATATAATAAAATTTATTTTATTTTTATTTTATTATTCTTTGACAAAAAATTCAAAAATATATTATAATTACAAAAGAAATTCAATTGTATAACTATAATAATAATAATTGTCAGGTAATTACACCACAATAATAGCAAAAATAGTTTGCTATCTTTGTAAAACAAAATGCTATAGATGCAATCTAATTATAATAAAAATCCAACGCTATTGAATATAAAAAACTAAAGCTATTATAAGAAATCTTTAATAACAAATATACGGCACTATTATAAAATTAAACAATTGCATCTTCAACAACGCTATCGTAACTTCCATAATTATAGCATACATTAAATCTACTTAAAGTGTCCGACCTATAATGACGGGCGCTGTGAGAGCGTTTAATTAACCGTTATGCTATCATACGATAGCGTTTTTCGACCGCTAAGAAAAAGCATATTTTTGTAGTGTTTTGTCTTTTGAGTTGAGAATTATTTACATTGAAAGTCCTTGCATGATAATATGAGCTGTTAAACGTGTCTACATGTGGATTTTCTAACACCTAGTATTTTAGTTTATTCATTTACATTTGTTTTAACTACTATTTTCTATTTGTAATCGTTTGAAACCAACATTCATATTTATCTTAGCTCAGTTTGATATAAAACTGAAAGTGCATTATCTGCTCTCTTTGGAAGTCGATCATATCTATGATATAATGATATGTTAACTGTAGTGTATATTAAAAACTAAATTTTGAGCATATCATCCCCCTCGTCTGTAGTCATAGACGACCAACAAGTTACTTAGAGAATCTCCTTGTCTGTAGTCATAGACGATCAAAATATTACTCAAATAACGTCCTCGTCTGTAGTCATAGAAGACCAACAATTATTCATAAGTCCTCCTCATCTATAGTCATAGACGACCAACAAGTTAATCAAAAGGCCTCCTTGTTTATAGTCATAGTCGACCAGCATGCTACTCAGAAGAGAGATTGAGCAATTTCCTCGTCCATCAACACAGACGGCCAGAAGACAGGTTGAGCAATCTCCTCGTCCATCACACAGCCGACCAGAAGACAGACTGAGCAATGTCCTCGTCCATCATCACATATGACCAGAAGACAGACTGAACAATCTCCTCTTCCATCATCATCACAACCTACCCGATGACAGACTGAGCAACCTCCTCATCCATCAACACAAATGACTAGAAAATAGACTGAGCAATCTCCTCGCCCATCATCACAGCCGACCAGAAGACAGACTGAGCAATCTCCTCATCCATCATCATAGCCGACCAGTAGATAAACTGAGCAATCTCCTCGTTCATCATCACAACCGACCATAAGATAGATTGAGCAATCTCCTCGTCCATATTCATAGTCGACCAGCAAGCTATCTGGAAAACCTCCTCGTCCTAAGTCATGGTCGACCAACAAATCTATCGGGAGTCCTCCTCGTCCTCATCAGCCGCCAGCCAGGAAGAGACCCAGAGACTCGTCTTGAAAATGATTATAATATTGTAGACCGGAAACCATAATGCTTCTTATAAATATCTCACCATTGAAAAGATTAACCCCTCTCAAAGACAAATAGTATCAATCCTGTTAATATACTTGCTGGGCTAGTTCGAGTATGTAAACTCTCTATTTTTTAAAAAAATAAAAAATTATAAAGCCGACCTACATAAAATGGAAAAATATCTTCTAGTAATAATAGGGAAAAAAACCCGAAAAATACTCTAACTTTATAATATTTGTCAGTTTAATACACAAACTTTTTCGGTTGCTATTTTAATACATCAATTTTTGTGGTTGTCATTTTAATACATGAACTTTTTAAAATCGTAATTTTACGTAACGGAAACTAACGACCGTTAACCATATTTACCAAACTTTATTAGTTTCCCGAATAATACACGAACTATTAAATTTTTACAGTTTAATACATGAACTAACGAATTCGTATAATTTGATATATTTTTTTTAAAAAAGCTTTACTTTCATGTTAATAAAATTTATAGAAGACATTTAAAACATGTAAAATAAACTAACATTAACATTTTTTTTTAGTATTGCTACTTTCATGATATTATTTTTTGTATGAACTTCTTTGATATTACTTATGAAACTACCATAATTATTTGAACACACTTTCTTATTAGTTTTTAAAATTTTTTGTTTAGTTTACTCGCGAAAGACTTAATAACAATCAAAAGAATATTTCTCATGTGAGTCAAACAAAAGCAATAAAAAATTAAAGAGAAATATGTGTTCAGACAAATATTTTTTCTCTATTTCAAAATTTTGATGTTGAGTTACAAAATGGTAAACGAGTGATGGTACAAATGATATTATTAAAATTTATTTATTTATTTTAATCTCTTTTCCATCAATATAATATAAATGCATGTAACAGTAATTATTTCAAAAGTTTAAATTTTGTTTTAATAATTCTATGAACATAAATATGAATATGTATTTTAAAACACATATATCAAATTATACAAATTTGTTAGTTCGTGTTTTAAAGTGGAAAATATTAATAGTTCATATATTATTTGAGAAACCAAAAAAATTGTGTAATTATGGTTAACGGACGTTAGGGTTCCGTTAAGTGGAATTTTGATTTCAAAAAGCTCAAGTATTTAAATAGTAATTATAATAAATTGGTGTATTAAAATGGCAACCACGGAAAATTGATGTATTAAAATATCAACCAAAAAAGTTCGTGTATTAAAATGACAAATATTATACAATTGGAGTATTTTTCAGGTTTTTTCCCATAATAATATGAACGAAAAAAACATTATATACATCACATTTCTTCTTCTTCCACTCACGTGGTAAAAGTTAGAAAAGAATCATAATTTTTATTAAAAAAATTTATTTGAGTGGGAAAAAGACATACTAGATTATGATGACCCTTGTCGGCCATTATGTCTTGGCCAACGATTTTTCAGAATACAACTAAAACAAAAAAAGTGTGTCGCATAGACGAGTATATTATATTGTTCTTGGCACGATTAAAGTGAGACACAGAATCAGAGAACAGAGCAAAAACCATTAAGGTTGAAATTGAAAAGTAAAGGCTATGCATAATCCACGCCCACTTAGGTTTGTCATTCATGGATTTTCTTTCAACTTTTTATTTCATTTTAATAATTTTCTTGGTTTTGCCAGAGTACAATATAAACCATATTGTACGAACAAACTACAGGAGTAAATTTCTGAATTTTTTTTATAAACCTTGAAAATTTCAGGTTTTTGGAAACTCTCAGTTCCTCTTTTTTAATCTGGAGCTGCGCTACATCTACTCCATAGAAAGCTCAAAGGATTGAAACTTCCTATGCATCATCTAAATAAAATAAAACAAAACTGGAGAATCTCCTGGAGAATCTCCTGGTTCAGACCAATGCAGCATTTGAATATCTTATTCGTTGTCAATTAAATGCATTGAATATGCCCTCAATGCAATCATTCTCAACAGAATCTGAAGCGCTCACACGTTGGACACGGATCGCTGCAGTTGAGAAAGCGAAAGTACACTGGTTGAAAAATGGCGATATGAACTCCCGATTCTTTCATATTTTTTCTAAGGCTCGTGTCTCACACAACTCTATCAAACTCACTTGCCAGGCCAACGGGGAAGTGCTCTCCTGTCCCCGTGCAATCAAATCTGAAGCTGAACACTATTTTAAAACCTTCCTACAAGATATACCAACATCTTATGAAGGCATTGATATAACCACTCTTCAATCACTCATCTCTTATCGATGTGATCATACAGCTCAACAACATCTTGTGCGGCCTATATATTCGTCAGAGATAAAGAATGTTCTTTTTGGTATGCCTAACAATAAGGCCTCTGGGCTTGATGGGTACACTAAAGAGTTTTATGTTGCTGCCTGGCCGATTCTGGGCTCTTAATTTATAACAACAGTCAAGCCTTTCTTTGCCAATGGATATTTACCTCATGGTGTGAATGCTACCGTATTAGCTTTAATTCACAAAAAAGAGGATGCGTGGAATTTAAAGATTATAGGCCAATCTCATAATGTAATCTTCTTTACAAAGTAATATCCAAGATCTTGGCAAACCGATTGAAGATACTATTACCACATTTCATTTAACCGAACCAATCCGCATTTGTTCAAGGCCGTTTGCTTCTTGAAAACATGCTCCTTGCCATAGACTTAGTGAAAGGTTATCATACACCCAACATCTCTTCACAATGCGCTTTGAAAATTGATATACCTAAAGTCTTTGATACCGTTCAATGGGATTTTTTATTGAACATTTTTGAAGCCATTGACATTCCTCCAATGTTCATCAAGTGGATTTCCCCTTGTCTATCTACTGCCTGGTTTTCGGTTCAAATAAACGAAGAATTATCGGGATTTTTTAAAAGTAACAGAGATCTACGCCAAGGCTACTCACTTTCACCGTATTTTTTTGTAATTGGCATGAATGTTATGTCTCTTCTGCTGAATGATGCAGCCCGGTTAGGAAGGTCGAAGTACCATCCTTGATGTAAAGAAATTGCTCTAACTCATCTATGTTTTGCAGATGATATACTAATTTTTACAGAAGGTTCACTTGATTTAGTTTCAGAGGTCTTTAGAGTGTTTGATCGATTTTCCAACCTGTTTGGTTTATCTATCAACCTCACAAAATCTTCTTTATTTGCTGGAGGTATCTCAAATCAGACAAGACAACTCATACAACTGGATTTTCCCATTGAATTTGAGCAACTCCCTATACGTTATCTTGGGCTCCCTTTAACCACTCGGTGCATGACTTCTTCAGACTATGCCCCCATATTGAACCAATTTTTCCATCAATATTTATCTTGGTCAATACGTTTTTTATCATTCGGTGGTCGCTTGCAGCTCCTACATTATATCATTCGAAGCATAACCAACTTTTGGTCCGCCGCATTCTGCTTACCAAGGACGTGCCTAGAAGAAATTGAGAAACTATATGCGGCTTTCCAATGGTCTGGACCATCACTTAAACCGACAAAAGCGAAATTAGCTTGGCATAAGTTATGTTACCCAAAATCTGAAGGGGGCCTGGGTTTCCCACAATTGACATTAACTAATAAAGTGTTTGGACTGAGTCTTCTTTGAAGGCTATTATCATCATCATATTCATTATGGGTCAACTGGGTAAAATTGTATCTAATTCGTGAAAGCTTTTGGTGGCAATGTTCGGATACAAATGGGTATTGGCTCTGGCGGAAACTATTTAAGCTCTGTCCTATTGCCTTTGAACATGTTCGCATGGTTATAAGGAATCGACAGTCAGCTTCTTTCTAGTTTGATGTGTGGTATCCTTTGGGTTGCCTATATGATATCATTGGTTTCAGAGGTTTCCGTGCCTTGCAGCTGCCCCCTACAACAGTTTCAACAACTAGTGTATCAACTTGGCGATTCCAAAGACAACGTTATGCACCCATGGTATTTCTTATTGACTCACTTCAACAACTTTTACTACCTTCCATTCACTCACCTCCTGATTTCTATAAGTGGAGACAGAGCACTGGTTCCTATTCCACTAAATTTTCCTACATACATATTTTGTACCAACTAAGACTTTCGAAGCCGCTAACACCATGGTCTCGTGCTACATGGTTTATCATCGGGACTCCAAAGCATGCTTTCACCACTTGGTTAGCAATGCGTAACCGTTTAGCTATGGGTGATCGAATTACACTATGGAACAATTCCCAACCGGTCTCATGTGGTTTATGTTAAGCTTATTTAGAAACAAGGAACCATTTATTTTTTATTGTCCATTCTTGGCTACTGTATGGCGTTCTGTTGTAGGTTCTCTCTTTGTAATCACTCAAAATGTTCACTGGGACTCTCTAATAACTCAAATGATTGGGACACGCTCCAAGACGACCTCATTACTTCAGAAGCTCGTATTTCAAAGCACAATCTACCATTTATGGACGGAAAGAAATTTTCGACGACATGGTGCTCTACCTCATCAACAACCTGCACTAATTCAAAGCATTAAACTCTCAATCAAAAACAAATTCGCCTCTATGTGAATGGCCATCGCCTTCCACTTGACACGCTCCTTCAAGATTGGTTTAGTTCTAGATTATCATAATTTAGTTAGACCATTCATTTATTCATTATTAGATAAATTATAAACTTTGTAAAAAGGTTTTTTGGTTGGAATAAAGTATCACATTACAAAAAAATATTCATTGTTATCTTAATCCAACCGTTAATAGTACATGTTTAAAGCGTACGTAAAACACTCATTCCAAAAAAATTCGAACTAGTGACCATGAAAATTCTAAAAAATGCCTCAATCCTTGAAGAGTTTATTTAGTGTTGCCCTCGCTAAACTACCAATAACCTAAAAAAATTGGAGACTACACATTGGAAAAATATAATTTCAAAAGAAATAAAATCTATGTTATATGGTTTGTACCTCATCTTAAAAGATGTATAAATTTAAATCACATAACATCATTTGTTAAAAATAGTTATTTTGATTATTCATATCACTTACTAATTTATATTTGATGTTAATTATTTAGTTTTTATAGTCTTTTCCCTACTGTTTTATCACAATTAAATCGACAATATTTGATTTATTATCAATTTTAGAATACAATAAATGTGAAATTAAATTCTGACTAAAAAATACTATATAAACTTTTAGTCACTTAAACCAATGTCTTTTATATGTGATTCCATCACTAATTAAATGACGATTATATAATTTCAAGGATGAAAATGTTGCACCCCTTCCTCCTCCCCCACCACTCATTCTATAAACCATTTTCTCCATTGGTCTCTAAAAGTATTAGAAAAAATTATAGTAAATATCATATTTGATAGAAAATTTCATATTGTCTATATTTTATAAATAATATAATATTCAACATTTTCGAAATTAAAATAACTATAATGCCTTCCTGACACATTTATTAAAAACGCAAAAGTTGGGATAAAAGTTCTTCGTTTTTCTCTTTCCTTTATCTTCTTCACTATCTCTCTCTTTCTTCACCCTCTCTCTCCTTCTTCACAAGCGATCAGTTCGATCAAATGAATTTGGAGAAGAGTAAAGAGAGAAGAAAGTGAAGAAAGAGAGAGAAATGACGATAATTGTTGGGCCAGGATTTAACACCCGTTGTAGCCCAACAAGAATGCTCAGGGCCCAAATAAAAAGCTCAAACCCGACATATAAGATCCGACCCGGTGAAGACACGTGGATCCCATAACTGTTCATGATGTAACATAATCTAGCTAGAGAAGGAACAATATAAATAGGATGTCAGGAGAATTGTAGAGGGGGTTGGACAAAAAGACAGTGTAGAGATAGAAAGACAGAGCTCGCCGATATCGACGAAGTAGGAGAATGATCATTGAACAGAGTACCTCGACTATTATAAGCTCGTCTACCAAGATTGCAGTGACCTAAGGCAATACCTCGTCCATAAATAATTCTAAGACATAATTAATTCGTCTACGTCTATTCATAGCCGAAGTTGAAAGAGTTAGTATCAAATATTATAATCAAGTAGTCTCGTCTATTCAAACTTTTGATAATTTAAAGTACTTAAATAATATTTAAATACATGTCGTATAACCCCTCTATATAATTGACTGAGTCCAGAACGTAGTGCGACGACCATTTAAACATTTGGCGCCGTCTGTGGGAAACTAATTTGAAGAGTGAAGGGTCAAGACGACAAGAGTAATGGCCGACAACAATGACACCATTCCTGACGACGTAGTCGAAGCACAGTCTCAGGTGGAATTTCGCCAAGCCGAGACCAACCGACTAATAATCCAACGCCTCGATGATCAAGCCAGAGAAGCAAGTGAATTCCGAGCTAGGATTGAAGCCGCGTTTGCGGATGGCGAACGAAGGGTACGCCTAGACGCCCTTAATCAAACCCTTTTCGGGACCCCTAGCACAACGTCGCAGCCGACCCTGACTGGTCCATCTTCTAATGCTCAGGCTAGCCAAGATGAAATTATCACTCTCAAGGCACAGTTGCGCGAAATGATTTCACAAATACACCGAGATATAAGTTCTGCCCCAGAAATTGAGCGTGTCATCAAAGAAACTCAACGTACCCCATTCACTAAGAAAATAACCGACACCCAGCTCAGTCAAGTTGCTAAAATTAAGCTCCCGTTGTACAAAGGCAACAGTGATCCAAGTCATCATATGACTGCGTTTACGATAGCCATGGGAAGAACATGTTATAGCCCGACTGAGAAAGATGCTTGGTATCGTCAATTCTTTGTAGAAAACCTCGGTGAAACTGCTTTGACTTGGTTCTTACACCTTCCACCAGGGAGTATCAGCAGTTTTCAGCAATTGTCCACGGCCTTTCTTAAATATTACTCAATCTTCATTGAAAAGAAGGCCTCGATGGAGAATCTGTGGACACTAGCTCAAGGATGTCGAGAGCCATTGCGAAACTTTATTGAGAGATTTAAGAAAAAAGTTTCCCGGCTGACAATACCCGACGAGGCAGCAATAGCAGCCTTACAAAATTCTCTGTGGTATGAGTCACGTTTTCGGGAAGAACTTGTTCTAAATCAACCCCAGGCGTTGGAGGACGCCCTGCATCGAGCTAACTATTTCATCGAGGCAGAAGAAAAGAGAGCTAAAATGACGAAAATACATGGAAAAGAACGTCTAAGTCAAAAAGACAAAGATGAATACAGAGAGCCACGCCATCATTATAGTAAGGCATTCGAGAAGAAGAATGACCTGATTCATTATGTTCATGGTCAAGGTAGTCAGGCGCCTATTATACCCAAGCGAGCAGATGATAACCCGAAGGCCTTCTGCGAATTTCATGGAAGGACGGGGCACAATAATGATGAATGTCGACATCTGAAGAATATGGTTTTAAAACAGTATGGCCAGTCAGCTCGAAAGCCAAACGCCCCATGGACTTCTGGGCAACGTGGAGGTTTCAAGCAAAACACGACGAATACTCGTCCAAACATTGTAAAACATAATAATTTTGAGAGGCCCCCGATCGGACCTGATATGGAGCCACCGAAGAGGGACAGGGAAGATGTGAATGACGAAGTCCAGCCCATACCTCGTCGACGGATTAATGTTATAATGGGCGGATTTCGTCATTGCAACGACTCCGTTAGGGCAATCAAGAAACTGGAACATAGGGCGTCGATACTAGTAGCAAGTACCTCGTCTATAGGCGGGGATGAGGAGCTAATTAGATTCACAGAAGCATATGCGTGCGGCGTATACGCTCCCCATAATGATTTCATTGTCATTAAGTTGATGTTCGCATACTGCAAAGTGTCCAGGGTTTTGATTGATACTGGGAGTTCGGTAAACATTATATTCAAGGAGACCCTAAAAAAAATGGAGATGGCCGAGGATAGGATAAAACCGTCATCTCAAGTACTTACTAGATTTAGTGGTGAAACAATCACTACCGTCGGGAGTATCAAACTTCCCATAAGCGTTATGGGTGTAACCCGTATAGTGAAATTGCTCATCGTTGACGAGCACCAAGTTTTCAATGCAATCCTGGGTACTCCGTGGCTGCACATGATGAAAGTTGTGGTTTCCGTATGTCACCAATGCAAAAAATTCCCAACACCTAGAGGAACAAAGACGATAAGAGGGAACCAGCGGGTTGCACGCACTTGCTTTATCGCCGAGCACAGAGCTCAAAAAAGATCAGAAGCATAGCAATTACCGACTAAGATCGACGATTCACCAGGACCGTCGTCGGCGACCAAGACTTGTACCGCTGCTCTAGAACCCGTTGAACAAATTTCTATCAATGACAATGATCCATAATGACGCACTAACATTGGTCGTTATCTGCAAAAGAATATTCGAGATGAACTTATCTCATTTCTATAAAAAAAATGTAAGCAACTTTGCATGGACGATGTCCGATATGACGGGCATCGACCTATCGATCATGTGTCATGAGCTCAACGTCGACCCCACTGTGAAACCTATCAGGAAGAAACGCCGGAAGCTAGGGGTTGAGCGAAACCAAGCGGTTAATGACGAAGTGGAAAAATTATTGCAAGCCGGTTCTATAGTCGAAGTCAAATACCCTGAGTGGATAGCCAATCCTGTTGTGGTCAAGAAGAAGAATGGAAAGTGGAGGGTCTGCATCGACTTCACCGATTTGAATAAGGCATGCCCGAAAGACAGCTTCCCACTTCCCCATATAGATCGTCTGGTCGAGGCCACAACAGGCAATGAACTACTTTCTTTCATGGACACATTCTCTAGTTATAACCAGATTATGATGCATCCAGACGATCAAGACAAAACACTTTCATTATTGACCGCGACATATATTGTTATCGAGTAATGCCATTTGAACTGAAGAATAATGGGACAACGCACCAACGATTAGTTAACAAAATGTTCTCGTCTCAGTTGGGGAAGACCATGGAGGTGTATATAGATGATGTGCTCGTAAAAAGCACCTCGGCATCCGATCATGTGTCGCATTTGAGAACCTGTTTCCAAATCCTTAATCTGTACGGGATGAAGCTCAATCCAGAAAAATGTACGTTTGGTGAAAAGTCTGGTGAATTCCTTGGCTATGTCGTGACCCAAAGAGGGATAGAAGCCAATCCTAAGCAGATCTCTGCCATCATCAACTTTCCATCTCCTCGGAATATAAGAGAAGTGCAGCGGCTAACGGGCAGGGTCACTGCCTTAAACAGATTCATATCTCGATCAACGGAGCGGTGCCTCCCTTTCTATCAACTTCTCAAGGGAAATAGGACATTCAACTAGACTAAAAATCTGAAGAGGCGTTCTCGAAGCTAAAGGAATATATCTCAACACCGCCCATCTTGGCTAAGCCCCTCGACGGGGAAACATTATTGCTCTATATTTCCATTTCGGCCGCGGCCGTTAGTGGAGTTTTGGTCAGGGATGATTGTGGTGAAAAAAACCATATTCTACATCACCAAGATACTTTATGGGGCAGAGACGAGGTACTCGATGTTGGAAGGTCTAGCTTACGCAGTCGTTGTTAGTGCACGAAAACTCAGGCCCTATTTTTAGTCCCATTCAATCGCGGTAATGACTACTCAGCCACTGCGAACCTTCCTGCATAGTCCGAGTCAGTCAAGACGAATGGCAAAATGGGGAATTAAGCTTAACGAGTACGATATTGAATTTCGCAGTTGGACTAGTATCAAGTCCCAAGCTCTCGCAGATTTCCTAGTCGAGCTACCCCCCGAACTCTTTGTTCCTGAAGTAGCAGAGACTTGGAACCTATACATCGATGGTTCATCACGTTCAAACGGGTTTGGCGTTGGAATTCGCCTCGAATCTCCAACAGCTGAGGTTGTCGAACAATCTATCAAGCTCAAGTTTGCCGCTTCAAACAGCTGCGTATGAAGCAGTTCTCGCCGGGCTCCGTTTAGCAAGAAGTATGGGGGCAAAGAAGGTTCACGTCTTTTGCGACTCTCAGCTCGTTGTAAATCAGTGTAGTGGTAATTATGAGGCAAAGGACGAACGGATGACATGTTATCTTTACCTCGTTCAAGACCTCAGGAAAGAACTCGACGACGTCGAGATAGTGAAAATACCTAGAAGCAACAACACATCTGCATATAACTTAGTAACTTTAGCCTCTGCTCCGGTTAGTGGGTTAACGCGTTCGATCTAATCGAAGAGATCGCAGTGCCGAGCATACCGTACTCGCGAGTGCACATGGTAGACGTGACATGTAATGATAACGCTTTGAAAGATGTTGTAGTGCCTGATGACGAGCTCGCAGTGGGTGATTGGAGGTCGGAAATAACTGCGTATATACGAGATGACACTCTGCCACCTAATAATTGGGCAGCTCGGCACCTTAGGATAAGAGATTCGAGGTATGTTATAATCTAGGGTGAGTTATTTCGACGAGATATATCAGGGGTTTTGTTAAGATGCGTGTCTCAAAACAAAGTAAAGCGCGTTATGGACGAAACACATGAGGGGGCCTACGGAAATCATTCCGGCGAACGATCACTGGCAATCAAAATCCAGCGCCGTGGTCACTTGTGGCCAACAATGGTTTCACATTTTCAAACTTATTACCTGACGTGTGAACAATGTCAGCGCCATGCCTCAATGAGTCATCAGCCGACCGAGTACTTACGACTATCAACACGCCCTTACCCGCTTATGTGATGGGCTATGGACATTGTTGGACCATTCCCCGCATCAAAGCAGAGAAAGTTCTTATTAGTGATGGTAGATTACTTCTCAAAATGGGTAGAAGCAGAAGCTTATGCCAAAATTCAAGATGCCGAAGTCCAAAGCTTTGTGTGGAAAAACATCATCTGTCGACATGGTCTACCCTACGAGATCGTGACCGACAATGGCACTCAATTCTGTTCACACAAATTTGAAGGTTTTTGCAGTATATGGAAGATTAAGCTCATCCATTCGACGCACCGGTACCCGCAATGTAATGGACAAGCTGAATCGATTAACAAAACCATTGTGGACGGCCTTAAAAAGCGACTAGAAAGGAAAAAAGGATGTTGGGCAGATGAATTGGACGACGTCCTTTGGTCATATCGCACAACGCCCCGCTCGTCAACAAAAGCAACTCCTTTTTCCCTTTTACACGGTGTTGAAGCTATGGTTCCTGTCGAGGTCACGTATGATGCTGCCACAACACGAAGACCTGAACAACAAATTGATTCAAGACAGGCTCGATGAGTTATAAGAACTGCGAGACCAAGCACTATTACGTATGCAACACTATCAGCATATGGCAGCTCGACACTATAACAAACGAGTTCGGCCAAGGCATTACGTTGTTGGAGACCTTGTGCTACGCCACGTTTTCGATAATACAAGGGAGTATGGAGCAGGAAAATTGGGAAGCAATTGGGAAGGACCAAATGAAGTTACTAGAAACATCGCACCAAATGTTTACCAGCTAACCACGCTCGACGGGCAACAGCTACCATGGCCTTGGAATGGATGACATCTTAAACTCTATCTCTAATCTTTTTGTTTTGTTGTAATAGAACTACGTTTGGCTTGATCCCTCTAAAATGGGTACGTAGGCATTCTTCATGATATAAGAAGGCGCAAGTACTTAAGTTAAAAAAAAAATCATTTACATTGAGCCTTTTTCTCGTTTGATTTTTAAGGGGGAGTAGGTCACCCCCATGGGTATTCGTTCAAAATGGAGTATCGCTCAAAGGAGCTTCGATCCTATACGAGCTAAAGCCTCGTCGATCTCAAACGAGCTAAAGCCTCGTCGATCTCAAACGAGCTAAAGCCTCGTCGATCTCAAAACGAGCTAAAGCCTCGTCGATCTCAAAACGAGCTAAAGCCTCGTCGATCTCAAAACGAACTAAAGCCTCGTCGATCTCAAATGAGCTAAAGCCTCATCAATCTCAAAACGAGCTAAAGCCTCGTCGATCTCAAAACAAGCTAAAGCCTCGTCGATCTCAAAACGAGCTAAAGCCTCGTCGATCTCAAATGGAACTAAAGCCTCGTCGATCTCAAATGAGCTAAAGCCTCATCAATCTCAAAACGAGCTAAAGCCTCGTCGATCTCAAAACAAGCTAAAGCCTCGTCGATCTCAAAACGAGCTAAAGCCTCGTCGATCTCAAAACGAACTAAAGCCTCGTCGATCTCAAATGAGCTAAAGCCTCATCAATCTCAAAACGAGCTAAAGCCTCGTCGATCTCAAAACAAGCTAAAGCCTCGTCGATCTCAAAACGAACTAAAGCCTCGTCGATCTCAAATGAGCTAAAGCCTCATCAATCTCAAAACGAGCTAAAGCCTCGTCGATCTCAAAACAAGCTAAAGCCTCGTCGATCTCAAAACGAGCTAAAGCCTCATCGATCTTAAATGTGCTAAAGCCTCGTCAATCTCAAACAAGCTAAAGCCTCGTCGATCCATATGGGCTAAAGCCTCGTTGATCCTAAAATAAACTGACTCATTTATCCAGATCCAGTTAGAACATCGTCAATCTATAAAGATCCTCATCGAAAACGATTGAAAGTTTATGCAAAAATTTATAACTTCGTTTGTGCGACATAGAATTTATGCAAAAAGCCTCTTCTATTAATCCCTTGTGAAATCTCGCAGTTAAAGTTTTACAAGGGGCCGAAAATAGAAGTTAAAATACAAAAGATGGACGATCACAAAAACTATAGAACCCGACAAAGGAAACAAAAAATATAAGTTAAAAATAGTGATTAAACCATAGCACTTGGAGGGGGGGGGGAGTCTTAGTCGCGGTAAGTTCTGCAGTCGAAGGTTCAACCCCGCTTGTACGGAGTCGCCCGACTTCCTCCTGAGAAAGAAGTTTGTGATTGGACCTCAACTCATTGATCACTGGAGAGACCCCCAAGTCTTCGTCAGATAAAGGGATAACCTCTATCTCGGCTACTTTCTTGGTCCATGTCTTGAGGTTTTTCTTCAGGTTTTCTACGATGGCTTCAGGCACCGAACCACCCGTCTCTTTGATAAGCCCCATAACGCCGAGTTTCCCTTCAACCGTCCCAAGATTTTTCACCTCCATCTCAGCTGCTTTACGACTATCCAGATCTCGTCGGATCCTCTCAAATCGAGCAGCACACTTTTCCTTCATCTGCTGTCCTTTTTCCAAGATGATGGCATCCCGTCCAGCCCGTTCCAGCTCAAAGTTATCCTTCACTACAACAAGCTCGTCATTTATTTTAGCATTCTCCTCCAGTAGACACCTCTTCTCCTCTTCAAATTCTTCCCTCTGGTTTTTTTCCTGCTTCGACAAGGCGCATATTTTCTTCGTTCAGGTTGTCCAATTGAAGACGAAGTCGAGTTACTTCGACCTCTAAGTCCTTCCTTTTCTGTGCGTCGATTGCCGCAGATGCATTGCATTGATCAACGATTTTTTGAAGCTCATCGAGGGAAGAGGAGGACTTTGCCAATTTAGTGTCGTACATTGTAATCATCGTGTTCGCCACAGCAAAAAAAAATGCATTTAAGGAATACTTTAGCATGACATTTCTTAATATACGCAATAAAAAATAAAGAGCTTACTTGGACACCGTAGGAGGCATAGGTCTTGAATAAGTATGGAGAAGGAGAACTAGCGACGTTGGACACTGGTCGGTTCAGCCCGTGTATTTGATGGACTAGCTCGGCACAGGCATCAACGTCATTGACCAACCCAGCCGCGTCCGGGTAAGAGGAAGAGAAAGGAACAGGAGCCCGACGAGGCCTCTTTCGCAGGGAAGCATCATCTTCAGCATCATCATCAAAAAGATCTTCGATGTCGACAAATATGTTGTCAACTCTGCCGTGAGCTAGGCTATCCTCGGCGTCGAGGTTAATAGTCGGGCTGGGATCAGTTGGCTGAGTTGTAACCTTCATAGTCTTTGTGCCCTTTATCTCCCATGCCGCAGTCCTTTTCTTGGAATCTTTGACCTCGGCGTGCATTTTGCCTTTAGCTTTGGCTGCAGCAGCCTGTAAGCCAAGCTCTTCTTGAAGCTGTTCAGAGAGCTCGGCCCGTTCCTTAGCCTTTTCCTTTTTTTCTGACATCTATGGTGGTTTTCTTCCCAGCTCCTACCTCGATTTTAGCATCTTTCTTCTGGGTCCCGGCTTCAGCTTGAGTTTTCATCGAGCTCTCCCTTAAGTTCTTCAAAAAGTCGGACGACATCTTCGGCTTCGAAGGGTAAGAAAATGGATCTCATCTACCTGAAAATATGACGAGGTAAGGAAATGACCAACTATAAGCGGCGTTAACAGAAGCAACTCACCAGAACCAATACGTGCCAGGCTTCGTCTAACCCTTGCCGCGTCGACTTTTGGCCACTTGAGAATTGAAGCGTTGGATAACTTGTCAACTGATTCCGAAAAGCACTCAGGGAAGGCGTCGAAGGGAAATGGTTTATCTACAATAGGAAGATAGAAAAGTTAAACATTCGTTATTAATAACATCGTCAATAGTCGAAGCACTATCAGTTTCTAGAGCCCAATCACGTAAATACTCTCGTCCGAGATCGGGGACTGTCACGTCGTTAATCTTAACCAAAAATTACCGCCTCTTCCAATCCCACACTTTATCCTTAGCCCCGGTGAAGAGTGTGTACTTCGGCCTCATCCTCACATAAAAGAACCCGGTATCAAAATTGAGAGAATGATCCCCACTCTTCACGACTTTGTGCACTTTGTGAATGATCGCTAAGAGATCAAAAAATATATGGAGACATCTATCCCTATCTCACTACCCTGAAGCAAAATCCCGGTTATATTCCGTATGGCCATGGTTGAAAGTTGTGAAACAGCCATACGTCAGCTAGCAAAAAACAAAATTAGAAGATGCGGCAGAGGGAACCAAAGGTTCGCGTCGGAGCAATAATCCTCAAAGAGAGTGAAGTAACCCTCAGGAGGAGACCACGACCATTCAAAAAATTGCGGAATCCTAAATTCGAGACTAGTGTCGCTTATTCCGCAAAAAACGCATAGGGCGACCAGCGACTCATGCGTCATCTTCGACGGGCCTGATCCTGTGTAATAGTCACCCTCTTCAAGGTCGACGTCCGAAGGTCCTGCCTCGTCTGGGAAGGGTCCCGATTCTATAATTGGATGAATGTACTCCTCAGAAGATGCCTCGACGACTGCCAATTATTAGACCTCGTCGTAGAACCTATCTCGTTTGACATTCCTTGATAGATACGAGTGGGATCTCACAGGACATTACAAGTCGGGAAGCCGGAAAAGAGTTATGACGGCGGAAAATTGGCCGGCGATGGTAAAAACAGCGTAGCAAAAAAAAAAATGCGGTGCAACAAAAAAAATTTAGAGAGAGAGTGTGAAGAGAGCGTGGAGAGGAATGATACATGTAGGCACAGGAGAAAGATGGATGCATAAAAGGAGAGGGGACCCTTATAAGGGCTGACGTGGAACATGAAGAGTCGCTTATTTCAAAGGAAAAAACTGCTTCGTAATCTGCGAAAGTAAACTTTCTCACCTCGTCGATTGATCAACATAACTCCAACCTCAGCGATTGGTTACGACAATTTCTCACCTCGTCGATTGAATAACTTTATTTTAACCTCGGCTACTGATGAATTCTCGCTTCGATGATCGAACAAATTCGATTCAATGATTACACGCGATAAGAGACCCCGGTGAGTCAAACGCAATAATCTTCTCATCAGTTAGTCGCGATGAAGGTTCACCTAATCGGTCAATCAAAAAATGCTTCGTTTCGATTAAACGTAACAAAGTCCTTTCTCGTCGAAATACTAACATCTTTTGTCTCGTCGAGTCTTAGTCAAAATAGCAAAACCTTGGCCACGTAGGTCCAATCGACAAATCTTTAATCGACTTGGGGGGGAGTGACTGTTGGGCCAGGGTTTGACACCCGTTGAAGCCCGAAAAGAACGCTTAGGGCCCAAATAAAAAGCCCAAACCTGACATATAGGATCCGACCCGGTGAAGACACGTGGACCCCGTCACTGTTCATGATGTGACAGGATCTAGCCAGAGAAGGAGCAGTATAAATAGGATGTCAGGAGAATTGTAGAGGGGGGTCGGACAAAAAGACAGTGTAGAGATAGAAATAGATAACTCGCCGATATCGACGAAGTAGGAGAACGATCATTGAACAGAGTACCTCGACTATCATAAGCTCATCTACCAAGATTGCAGTGACCTAAGGCAATACCTCGTCCATAAACAATTCGAAGACATAATTAATTCGTCTACGTCTATTCATAGCCGAAGTAGAAAGAGTTAGTATCAAATGTTATGGTCAAGTAGCCTCGTCTATTCAAACTTTTGATAATTTAAAGTACTTAAATAATATTTAAATACATGTCGTCTAACCCCTCTATATAATTGACTGAGTCCAGAACGTAGTGCGAAGATCGGTTAAACAATGATGAAGAGAATGGTGGTGGTTTGTTTTATGTAACTCGACGATGTTTTGTTATCTCTAGTGATTGATTTTGGTATTGATTATGATGATCGATTTAAAGTATATCTAATCACCAAATAAAAATACTGGTGCATACTTCTTTGATAAAGCAAACCGATTTGTTTTAGTTAATAGAGATTCTTAGTGAGTATTACTCACAACACGCAAGCACATGTGAGAGGTTATCAAGTTTGGAAAAACTACAAGAAGATAATATGATCAGTGGGGATTTTTTAAAAAGTGATATTCTTTGTTTGTTTTTAAGTTTAGACTCATCTTCTCTTTCTATGCAATCCTATATGAGTAACGCTGGAAAGGAATTTTTGTTACTGATTCTTTCTTAAGTGAGGACACATTTCAACATTAAATATAGAATTGGTCATCGTATAGTAAAAATGTCCACTAAATAGTGGGTTAATTAGTAATGTGTCTACTACATTGGTACGATGTCCACAAAATGTTGAAATGTATCCATTGGACAAATAGAAAATAGACTTTCTATATGGTTTAAATTTTATATCTTGCTAGGATATAGAAAATATTGCAGGTGATAATCGTGTAAGTGTTCCATCTTTATCCAAGAAAATATATGTTAGAAATTTTGACTATTATTGGTTTTTAAATTTTTTACTAATTTAATTGTTGTCCACCAGGAGATTATGGACAAAAATACACTTGATGGAGATGGTGGACCATTTCATTGCAATCTCTTTTTCATTTCAATATCTTATCCTTTGGAAGTTTCTTGTTATTCTTTTCGTAAATTTTGACTCATCAAGTGGTCTATCAGAATTATGTCCACAGGAAAATTTGTGAGAAAATCTGGTAGACTTCAACGAAATTCATTGCATGTCGACGCGATGAATGAAGAGCAACATGTCCATTACGATCACAAACATGTCAATACTAAGACTATTATGTAGTATATATTCTCGTATAACATTGAGGGAAATTATAAATTGTACTCTTATTGTAATCATTTTAGTCATCTTAAATAGTATGTTGGTGATGATCGAGGAGGTTACAGAGGAAACAATGGTGGTGTGGGTTGGTAATTAGTTAAAATAGAGTTGTCTATCAGATGGAAATACATATACTAAATAGTGTATCGACTAATATTTTATGTCCACGAGATTGGAATGTTGTCCATTATATGTCAAAATGTGTCCAAAAGCATTACAAAAATCTTCTAAATATGATTTTGCAAATTGCCAAGGTCTGTGGACGAATTACATGGACACCTATTCTTTTGTCAAGATATGTATGAAAAATTTTCCATGGATAGAATATATGTGAATAAAAAGTTCTATGGACGATATTAATGAAAAAAATTTTCAAAGCCAAGATTAATTCATTTTACCATACATAATTTATGAACACATTTTTCTGCACTAATATATTCCTAAAGCATATAAACAAAGAATGCAAACATCTCATGGTTCCCATGCATATTATCAATGGTTTCATAATCAACGTTTTGTCCACCACCCGAAGTGATGTTACCCAATTCAAACCTTACGCTCATATTACTAGACGTCTCACCAAGTACCTGCTTGTTCAAATTACTATACTGATCACCTTGGATTGGATATTCACTGTCTATAAGATCCTTCCAAAGATCGAAATTGTAATCCATAGTATCCTCGCAACTATCATACCAATCTTCTCCATTTTCAAATTCATTGTGATTGTTGTCACTAAAATATTAGTTGCCATCACGCTTTTTTTTTATGGGTTGTCTCATAACTCAATTCGTTGCTTTGTTGTCCACCTCTAATATCTTCATATCAATTATGTGAGCTAAATGGTCCATCCGCATATAACTTACATCCACCCTCGACATTGTTATGTCCACTATCATCATTGCTATAATCTAATGTAGCAGAACCTCTGTGTTCACTTTCAATTGTTTTAATTTTTTTGAAGAAATCCTCGTTTTGTATTGTGTGGACATATGCCAGAGCCCAACCGTCCTAACTTGTCCATAAAAGAAGCTTGTTTGATGAAAAATAACATGTTTACTCCAACGTTTCGTGATCTTGTCTTCTTGAAACTCTCCAACCTATCGTCGCTATCCACACACACGGGTGGCATCTTCGCTTATGTGAAAACACATATGTGCTTTTATGCCAGTAATTCAAACTTATTTCCTCTTCACATATTCTTCCACCATATGCTTTTACAACTCTTTATAAGACTATGGTACCTTTCATTTGGTCTAAGTACAACACATTTCGCATACATATCTTTAGCAACAACAAAATGTTAACTTCCTAAATCTAAGCCCTCACAATCACTAACTATTATCATAACAGTTTATTCCATTGCATATCACCTACGCACATAACAACAAGGATAATTTTCAGAATTTTATGTCGTTCTAAAAGTCAACACAACATAAAAAATTGGTCCACATATTGAACGTGTACAATAAATGACTTACATACCAAGCATTGAATGAATATCACCTAGGTTTAAAAAAGACATAAAAACAACAACACAAATTTAGAGTAATTTTGTAAATTGGATACTTTTGTTCTTTATTCTGGAAAATAGGTACTTTTTATTAATTTGAAAATTTGGTACTTTTGGTTTTTTATTTGAAAAATAGGTTTTTTTATTGACACAAAACATTTATCATTCACACAAACAATTCACCATTCACATAAATCATTCATCATCCACATAAAACATTTCATCATTCAAATGAATTATTCACGTTCATCATTCACAAAGAACAAGTAACCAAATACACATATTTTGAAATAGACTTTTAGAAATTATAAATTATTTAGTATTCTATTATCCAATTTCTCATAATATTTAATGGAGCTGACCTACCAATCGCTTTTACAACAAACAGAACCTTCATTAGTGAAACTTAATACCATAATAACCATAATTAATTACTCATTGTGTAATGTTTTTTTGACCAATCTTGTCACAACTAATGCCATTTAATACAACATATTCTCTCCTCATCTTTTTTTATGCCATGCCAAAACCAAACATGAGGGCATAAATATATTTTTCTTCATACCACTATACCACAAGATTGTGATATATTCTAAAAGATATGTGGATTTATGGCACTTCACATAATATTTACATGCAATTATGGTAGATTCAAAAAATTTCTCAAAATATTAGTATCCTTGTAAACATCGTATAAATACAAAAAATAAGTAAAAAATAAAATAACTAGAATATAAAATTAATTTCCTATATAACTATTACCTATATCATCAAATTTTATATGAAAAATTTGTTTAGAAACTAGTAAACTATATTTCATAACCAGTAGTTAAAATTTTCAAAAGTAATATATGTAAATTATATATTTAGATTTTTAAATAATTAAATAAAGGTATATAATTATAATTTTATTTACACATAAAAAAAAAGATGTTAGATTATTGTTCTTTTATTAAAAATTTTATTTTGTGTTAGAATAGAATTAAATTTACGATGTAACACAAAATAACATACATTAACACATGTAACATATCTTTTGGCTTGCGTAGGTTATACAGTTAGATTTTTTCTGATCCTAATCAACATTTTTGTTGTTTATGTTTTTTAGATATTTAAATGATTTGTGTGAAACAAAAGTTAGAAATAAATTCAACTTTTCTATATACCTATTTATATTGTATTTATTATTTTATATATATATATATATATATATATATACTTATTTAACTTTTTGAAATTTCTATTTTAGAATATACAAAAATAATGACCAAAATAATTTCAAAAATATTTGAAACGCATTACAATACAAATCATTTTTGAAAATTATCATAATCTAGTAACTTAATTTATATTGGTAATGTGTATATGTTAAAGAAAAAATTATGGAAAATACCATATTTTTTCAAAAGTTTATAAGAAATGCCATAAACCCCTCACCTTACCATGTCTATCATATTCCATTAAACAAAAGACGCAATTAACCCTCTGACACACTCTGTACCGTTACAGAGTTTAAAAAAAAATAAAAATAAATAATCCCTCCACTCCCTCTCTCCCTCTCTCACAAGCGAATTTCTCTGTAACTATCTGTTTCAATACTAAATCGAAACCGTTTACCTTTCTCTTTCAAACCCTAATTCCTAAACTTCTAAATTCTTCTTCACTTTCGAATCGATTTCGGAAAAAGCTCCATATCAAAAAATGTCAACTCGTAAGAAAATCGGCCAACTTCCGAAGCATAAAAGCAAGGATCCTTCATCGGCCGGAAAACCCAACACCCGACAGAAAGGTGCGACGGAAGCGTCGTCGGCGGCATCAATTTTACAGGTCTCGGCCGAGAAATCGGTTCAGCCGAGACGGAGTCCGCGAGAAAAAGCGACGGTTCCGGGTAAAGCGACACCCAACCCGACAGTGGAGACTTCACGGCTACCACGAAGGCTTTATGCAACCGACCAATACCCACCTGATGGTCGGATCAACTGTTATTCGAAGCCGGAGTTGTTACTTGACAT
>OVBE01003296.1:0-27330 GCA_900406425.1 Iberis pinnata
TATATATATATATATATATATGTTTTAAATAATTTTAGTCATGTTAGATTCATAATTAAAATTTTGTTTTTATTATGTAATTTTTGTGATAATACTTTTTATATATTTTTATTTGCTAACAAAATAAAAATGGTGGAATTTAGAAAACAAAAAAAAGGGGAGAGAGAAAGAACAAAACGTGTATGAAAGAGAGAGAAAGTCAAAGGCTAAGAATGAGATATTGATGATATATTAATACCAAAAAACTAATTATACATGGATATGTACATTTACTTAATTTCTAAAAGGTAATGTACATCTCACAAATTAGCCATATTTTGATGCAAGAAGGTGAAACCCTCAAACATATGTAAAATTTGACATCGAACAATAGATAGATAGCAATACAAAAGAAAAAACGCAATTGAACCATTTTTCCTGTAATAACATATTTTTTATACACAATATAATAATTATATATAAAATAATATAAATATATATAGTATTTATATTTAAAGATGAAAAAATAATTCACAAATAAAGAATAAAATCGAACAAAACTGAAAATAAATAATTTTTTGTCATTTTAATCTCTAGACTACAACGTCTCGGTTCAATATTTTAAATCCATTAATAGGGATAATTGTATTCGTATTGTGAATGGTCAAATTCGATCATTGGTCTGGCAGCAAAGTAGTAAAATTGACAACCACTACTTACTACTTGATATTTTTGTTAAATATACAAATAATATTATTACATATATTTTAATTACACAATATTATTTAAAAATATCCAAAATTTGAAAAAATCATACTGAATTAAACTTATAAAAAATAAAAATTTCTAGGTATTTATAAATTTATAATTTAAACTTCTAATTAATTTATTTGTAACGTTTAATGATTATATTTTAAAAAAAAATTAAAATAAATGTTAAAATTAGTCAAATATCAATTTATTTCTTATAGATTTATCATTCAAAAAAAAAAAATATATGGCTAGTTTTTTTATGAACAGCACTTACTCTGTTTTTTTACATAAATTTTAGTTATTCTGGTCCGTCCAACTAATTTTTAATTCATATTTACCATTTAGTCGTGGTGAATTTTTTTTTACGTCAGTGAAAATTATGTAGACAATAAATAATAACCATTTTTTTGACGATGAAACAATAAAAAAAAAATTAGAACATAGGAGTAACAGAACACCAACATGGTGGTGAAAGATCAACAAAGGAAGACAACATATATCTTTTTCGGGCTGATCTTGCGAGATTATCGGCACATGTGTTCCAGTTCCTGCTCTGATGTACCACTTCAAACTGAGTGGCGAGCATCGTCAACTGTTGTACGTCTGCTAGTTCTGCTGCAAATGTAGGCCACTCACTCGGATTCTAGAGAAAGTGCATTAAGTCGGTCGAGTTAGTGATAAATAGAGAGCATGCTCTACCCATATTCGATAGACATTTGAGCGCCCAAATAAATGCGAGTAGTTCAGTAAGTAATGGCGACATGCCACATCTGATACCTGCACAGCCAAACAATCGAAGTTCGGTTGAAAAGTTTGGCACATAGAAAAGTTTGGCACATACCAGCTTATACCACTTATGGAGTCCCCCACTTTACATGATCCATCAAAACTACACCAGTCCACTGTATGGGGTAAAGTTGCACTTAGAACTCTGCTCTCGAGGTTTATAGACACCCGCATTATATCGTGAATTATCTTGACGGATAACCATTGTTCCGCCTCTTTTACAACTAATTTTATGATATATGGCGGTTTCCAGAGGGAATAACTGGAGCAGATCGCATTTCTCGCTTTCCAAATATACCATATTATCCAGGAGAATGCTTGGAAATCCTTGTTGGACGACGATTTCCTAGCACCCAATAAAAGGTGCTGCATATTTTCAAGGAGATGTTCAGATGGGAAAATTCCCGGTGGTGCGGGGATTTGTGAAAGTGCCTAACTATGTAAAGCTGGAGGGCAGATGAATAGAGCATGATTTATAATTTCCCAATCAGCACCACATCGAGCACAAAGGTCATCCGTTCATAATTTTTGGGTAAGCAATTGGTTATTAACAACAATTGCCCCCGATAGGACCTGCCATAAAAAAGTGTTTCAACTTCATAGAAGCTAAAAAATTCTACATTGCAGCGCACAGCGGAGCTGTCGATGGTAACTCCGACCATCCATTCGTTTGGTCATTATGCAGTGATAATGCTAAGTCATATCCCGACTTTACCGAGTAGTTTCCAAACTTTGTAAAATGCCACAAACAACAATCTTGTAAAGAGGAGGAAGATCGAATCACCAGAACGGCTGGAATATCCTATTTTCTAATTAAATCGTGAATTAGAGGTAAATTCCACTTATCAGAATTTGGTATCAATAAGTCAGATACTTTCAGCTAAGGGGGTATCCCTGAAAGGCAACTCTGTACATGACGCGGTTTTCCCCGTAGCCATGAGTCCAGCCAGACTCGAGTGTGACATCATGATCTAATGACACTACGCAACCCAATAGTTTTTTTTTTTAATTCTCAAACACTACGTCATCCATATGATGGTCTAGTTGGATTAGTCGCATGGTAGGCATGAAAATCTTTATAGTAACGTCCCTTAAACACACGAGCAATTAGGGAATTCGACATTGAGTACAGTCTCCATAACTGTCTTGCCAGCAAAGCTTTATTAAACAATTGGAGTGACCAGAAGCCAAGTCCTCCCCACTTTTTGGGTAAACATATTTTTTGCCATGCAACCCGATGAATTCTTCGGGAATTCCCAGAGGGTGTTCCACCAATAATTTGCAATGGCACTAATCAACTTCTTAAGCAGAGGCAAAGGTAAACGAAAGCATGACATAACATAAGTTGGCAAGGCTTAAGCTACCGATTTAATTAAGATTTCTTTTCCCCCTTTGACAGAAAACATGATGATCAACAGTTAATGCAGACATTTAAGCGATCTCTTACATACGCAAAAATTTGCGCTTTTGATCCCTGTAATTGTTCAGGTATCCCTAAATACTTTTCTTTTCCACCTTCAGCATATATGCCTAAGCATCTTTTTAACATTAGACGGTCCTGTACATGGAAAGAATTCCCCTAACATAATCGTTGATTTCTCAAGATTAATTCTCTGTCCATAGGCTGTTTTATATAACTGAAGTATATTAGCAACTTCTTGGCATTGTGCCAACATAGCATGACATAAGAATAAACTATCATCGACAAATAAGAGATGGGACAAAAAAAAACAAGATTTTGCCATCCGGATTCCTTCCAGCCTACCAGCTGTCTCTGCTTTTCTTAGATTTGCAATGAACACTTCCGTGCAGAGAATGAAGAGATAAGGAGAAAGGGAATCTCCTTGACATAGACCTCATGTTGGTTGTATTCGTCCCTTCGGTGATCTATTTCGGAGAATGCTGTAAGATACAGTCGTAACACATGACATAATCCATTGTATTCAAACCTCTGCGAATCCTAGCTTACACAACAGTCGCTTTAGAAAGCTTCATTCCACTCGATTATAAGTTTTACTCATATCTATTTCAAGCGCCATGAAACCTTTGCGGCAACTATATTGGGAACGTAAAACATGGAAAGCCTCTTGGGCTAGCAAAACATTATTATATATTGATCGTCCAGATACAAAGGCTGATTGTGTCTCAAAAATGATACTTGGTAACACCTTCTGTAGTCTTTGACAAAGAACTTTGGATAGTTTCTTATAGCTTACATTACATAAACTAATTGGTCTGAACTCCTTCGTTCCTTGGGGTCCTTCCGTCTTGGGGATAAGACATATATTCGTCTCATTTAAAGAGCTCTCTAGCATTCCCCTCAACATAAACTTTTGAATCATTTGAGTTAAATGTGGTCCCACAATATGCCAGTAGCGTTGATAGAAAAGGGATGTCATACCATCTGATCCCGGGCTTTCTCTGGCCCCATAGAAAATAATGACGCTTTTACCTCCTCCATTAAGAGTGGACCAAGGAGACGGTCATTCATCTCTAATGTAACCTTTTGCTCTACTGGTATCAGAGCATCCTGGATATTTGTCACTTGTGAAGATGTGAATATAGATTGAAAATAAGAAATTGCTTCTTTTTCGATCTCTTCCTCTTTTTTTAACCATTCACCCATATCAGTCCAAAGACCCATGATTCAGTTCCTTGCCTTACGAAACTTAGTAGAAGCATTAAAGAAACCATTGTTCTTATCTCCTTCCTTTAGCCATTGTACTCGACTTTTCTATTTCCAATACAGCTCTTCAGCTGTTAGAGCAATGCGTAGATCCTCCATTAACCGAGGTATCTCATGTGTGAAAGCATCATTTAAATGTGCTATGTCAAGTCGCTCCTTAAGGTCCTTTACTAGTTCACCCAAATTAATCACTTTTTTAAGTCACCACCGCGAAATGTGTCCACAGCAACTCGTAAGCCTCGTGCTGAGATTCTCACAATTCTCATACCTATTTTCTGTCAATTTCACAATGTGCTCGAAATCCGGTTTTACTATCCATCTCTTATCAAAACGAAATTGTTTTGAACCATTAAAACATTTTTTTTTATCCGTAATAGGACAAGACAGTGATCGGACTAGTAAAAACTAAAATACTCAATAAATGAGTGAGAAAAACAATCATACCAATCCTCATTTTCCATACCTTGGTCCAACCGACACCGAACAATAGACATACCACACCTTCCTACCTATCACAAACTATATTCTTTAAAAGAAAAATCCACCACTCCACAACATTTTTCATGAGTCTAAAATCAAATGGTTCGGATTATATTTAGGGTTAAACCGAAATAAACCAAAAAAATCTGTAAACCTGCAACATAAAATTAAGTATGACATTAAGGATTTAGGGTTATTAGTTTGTGAATTTCGGTTTAATTCGATTATCCGAAATTAATTCGGTTCGGTTCGGTTTATTGAAAAAACCGAAAGTTGTAAAAATAAAAATTCATTCGGTTTTCAACCTATAAACGGTTCGGTTTCGGATCTGATTTTTTATTCGATTTCGGTTTGGATTTTCGGTTTCGGTTTATTATGCCCAACCCTACTTAATTTTATGAGTATGCTTTGCGTATTAATTTTCTATACCCAAACTATCCATATCCAATCCCTATCCGATATTATCCGACCCGTTACTCAAAATGCTCAGGTATATTAACATTTATTAATAGGTGGACATGATTATATAGGGATTTCAGATTCAGATTAGCCGACCCTTTGCTAAGTTCGCGGTGAACGAAACCCTAATCATTACTCCTGCAGTTCGTCATCGTCTTGGAGATTTGGGTTCTCAGACTGCTTATTCATTATTTGGATTCGATTGCACGCCATGGATGCTCAGCGAGCACTGTTGGATGAACTTATGGGTGCAGGTGAGTGGTCGAGGCACAAATTTTTAGTTTCAGGTTTATCACATTTGAAAGCTGTTGAATTATCTCTTGATTTTGCAGGTCGTAATCTGACCGACGAAGAGAGAAGAGGTTTCAAGGAGATTAAGTGGGACGACAGAGAGGTCTGTGCATTCTATATGGTTCGATTTTGTCCTCATGACCTCTTCGTCAACACCCGAAGCGATCTTGGTTAGTTACTGTTATAGCTGCTACTTTCTATTGAAGTTTTGCTTATTTCTCTTCCTATTATCTTTACCTTTACTTCTTTTTCCTCTTTTACAGGAGCTTGCCCGAGAATTCATGATCCAAAGTTGAAAGAGAGGTGACGCCGCTTGGTTGATTTCTTCATTACGCTTATTTGATTTCTCTATTCGGAACGTTTTTTAAGCACGACTTTGCGGAATCTGGATCGATTCTTGTGAAATGGCTATGCCTCATTTGAAATTAAGCTATTGCTCAATCACCATTTACTACTAAAAGCATATTTTTTTTGGCTACCTTGTTATTACGTTTTGTTGGTTCTATTGGTATTAATGCATATTAATGTGCAGTGCTTTATAATGCCTGGCCATGGCCGTAAAATCAATTATAAAGAAGTTTCTTAACCGCTACTTCTTGTCTATCAATGTTTTCTTTTGAGATTAGTCTAATATTTTTTTTTTGTTTCGGCTTTGCTTTGCTTATTTCAGCTTTGAGAACTCTCCTAGGCATGATTCCTATGTGCCTAAATTCGAGGCTGAGCTTGTACAGTTTTGCGAGAAGTTGGTGTGTAATGCTTGTCATTCCTGTTACTGCTTCCTTAGAATCTAATTATCGCTACACTAAGATTTGGAATTGGTTACAGGTGAATGATCTTGACAGGAAGGTTAGGCGTGGACGAGAGCGTCTTGCACAAGATGTTGAACCTCCTCCACCACCTTCTCTCTCTGCAGAGAAAGCTGAACAATTGTCTGTTTTAGAGGAGAAAATTAAGAACCTTCTGGAACAAGTAGAAGCACTTGGTGAAGAAGGCAAAGTGGATGAAGCTGAAGCGCTAATGAGGAAGGTACTATTCTGTTAACTGTTTACAATGCTGTTGAGTTTTAAAGAAGCTCTGGAAATATAAGAATCTAAGCTGTTAGTCTTGACAATCATAATGAATCTTGTAATATGGTAATCCATTTTATTCCTACATATTGGCAATCACCTCTACTTATTCAAAAATCTTGTGCATTGAGCTTATTTGTTGGCTACTTTGGCAGGTGGAAGTGCTTAACGCGGAGAAGACAGTGTTGTTACAGCGACCAACTGACAAGGTGTTAGCAATGGCACAGGAGAAGAAGATGGCACTGTGTGAGGTTTGTGGTTCATTCCTAGTGGCTAATGATGCTGTAGAAAGAACGCAGTCTCATGTCACTGGAAAACAACATGTTGGCTATGGCATGGTCCGGGATTTTCTCGCTGAACAAAAAGTAAGAAAGAATGAATGAATTCATCAATATTACTTTTGATGAAAGTTGTTATTCCGTGGAAGATGGGGAGACCAATGCTTTTCATAATTTTAATTCCAGGCTGCAAAAGATAAAGGAAAGGAAGAAGAAAGGCTGATCAGAGGAAAAGAAGCAGATGATAAGAGGAAACCAAGGGAGAATGAAAATGAGGGGAAGAGGAATGGTTCTAGTGAAAGAGAGAGATACCGTGATCGGGATAGAGACAGACACAGAGACCGTGGTACTAGAGACCATAGAAAGCCTTATGACAGGAGATCCAGGAGTGGGAGAGAGGAACGTGATCGAATCAGGTCACGGTCTCCTCATGGAAGGTCAGGTCATAGAAGGGTGTCAAGAAGCCCTATTCACCAGCAATAGTTTGAGATAATGTGTTATGGTCTTGGGGCCAGCAAATGAATGAGGTAGACATTGTGATAATCCCATCCCCTTAGTTTCATGAGCATGTGTTTATTTTTCCTTGTCAAAATTCATGGATGGATATGGTCTTTCTTCCGGTTCACAGCTGTTCTAAGAGTCTGAGACTCCTTCATCGGTTATTTCTTAAGAGGTCAAAAGCGTTGAGGTAGATAAAAACTTATAACTTTTTTTTATATTATTCACTGTATTTGTTGACATGTGGATTGCTCTATAGCTTTCTTTTATTGTCTTGTGGTGCCCGTTTCTATTTTTGATATGCCTTTGTGGTTTAAAAACTACAGAATTGGGAATTTGGGCTCGAATTACAGATACTAATTGAGGTAACAAATTAGGTTGAGATTTCATTTTGCTCATTTACTTGGAGACCTCAGGTGTACGCAGGAGGAATAATAATCTTTGGCTTTGGGGTTAGGTATAAAAACTGTTGCCAAAAAATAAGCCATCAGGAGTCTCTCCAAATCCAGGACACAGACTGGATGGATCTGCATGATGATTTAAAAAAAAAAAAAAATTTGGTAAACACAATTACTCTGCTGTTTATTATGAAGTTATTAGTAAGGAATTATCAAGAACAGAACTAGAACTAATATTCTGTATTGCACAAAACTGGAGAGGGAGTCTTTTAAATCCATGATCTAAACATGATTAGGTTTTGTTTTTTTTCTTTTTCTTTTATGAGTTCTCCTTTACAGTTTTTGGATCTATGATTGAAATTAAAACTCCGCATGTGTTGAAGCAACATACTATTTCCGTTCCTGAAAGGAGGATGTTTTAGAATTTAGTTTTGTTTATAAAAGGATGATGTTTTAGGTGAAAACATTTTAAAAGAAAGGCATAAAGTAAAACAAAAGTTGTTTTTCTTAATCTACGTAAAAACTCCAAAAAATCCTCCTTTCAGGAACGGAGGTAGTATTAGCTTATTTTGGCAAATGAAATCTCATTTGTTCTTTTAAAGCCACACGTACTCGTCTTCGTGGGATCTGGACCTTAGCGTCATCCGATGTACAAGTCCCATTAATGCTATCGCCTACTTGTATTGAGATGTAAACAAACCATTAGCCTTTACTTCGAAATACAATTTGTTTGTCGACATTTTGTTCGGGATCTATTTAAGACTTTTATTATTGTTCTTTTTTTTATTGTTGAAAATACTGCTTTATTCAGATCGAATCCAAATTGTTCTGTGTTTTGTGACAGTATAGAGCTGTGGCAATTAATCTAAATAAATGATGGTTTATATTTGGTTATGGTTTAAATTAAATGTATGTTTCTGGTTTAGTTTTGTAATGTTGGTTTGTCTGTAAACCAATTAATGCTTCGACTATTTGTAACTAGGATTTGACTCCTTGGAAATTATTATCAGTATTATCGAAAGGAATCTCTCTCTTACTCTGTTCATCATCCTCTTCTTCACTCATTTGGTAATCTGCCCATCGAGGTGATATTCATATTCACTCACCTCTTGAGCTTTTTATTTGTTGATTGCTTCGGAATTAGTGGATTCTTTGAGATTAATATCTATCCTAATTTACTATGTCTCATTGGTATCAGAGCTCTTTCGTTTCCATGGCGGAAGGGACTAGAAACCAGACGATAATCGACAAGAAGCTTGAAGACGTGAACCAGCGAATGGAATGAATCGAAACTTCTTTCTCGACTAGAGTCACGCAACTTGAGACATCACTCACCGGCGAGTTTGGTAAGCTCGCAGAATCTGTCTAGAAGATGCAATCGATGATGTCGGAGTCTTTCAGTAGGGACGGAGATCCAAGGAAGAAGCCCATGGACCCAAATAATCCATCCTCATCAACCAACAAACCTCCAGATCCTTATAGGGGAAATCATCAGTTCTTTGCCAGTGAAGATGGGTATGTGATTCATAACCAATACCAGGATCCTCACGCTAATGGACCTCGGTTCAATAGAGTCAACTTTCCAGTCTTCGATGGTACCATGCTCAAAGAATGGCTATACAAATGTGAGCAGTTTTGGTTGATAGATAGAACCCCAACTGAGCAGAAAATCAGATATGCATCTATGCATTTTGAAGGAAAAGCGTTAGAGTGGCATTGCAACTACACTAGTACGATGCATGGAGGTTCTTCTAGCTGGCCGGTGTACTTGGTGGCGCTGGTAACTAGATTTGCTGGGCTCTGTGATGACCTACTATCTGAGTTAGTTAGTCTAAAGCAGGATGACGATTGCGTGGAGATCTTTCACGAGAAATTCGAATCTGCTTTAACAAGAATTACTCTCTCTCCTGCACATGCTCTTAGCATATTTCTCACTAATCTCCAACCGCACCTGGCCCTACATGTGAGGCAGTTTGGGACCACCTGCATTTCTGAAGCAGCCAGACTGACAATGCTTCACGAGAAATACCTGCTTGTTTCTCCCAAATCAGTTAAAGCTCCCTTCAATCCATCACCAAAATCCTATTCTCCTCCATTCACTACCACCAATCAAATGTCCAAACCATACCAGTCTCCTTCTCACCACAAACCACCAAATACTACTCCAATATTACCAAATTCATCCTCCAATCCAACACACATCACCACTAAATAGAAATTCCCTCGCAATACTCGCAGATTTTCTTATGATGAGATGCAAGAACGCAGGAACAAAGGCCTCTGTATGTTTTGTGATGAGGTCTACACACCAAGACATCATTTGAAACACAAAAGGACTCAAATCTACACCATGGAAGGTGAAGATGATGTTACCTCAGATGATGATCATGACTAGGTCATTACTTCAAAAGAACAAACTGAAATCACTGAGGATACCTCTCCCACTATCTCCATCAACGCATTAAATGGCTGTGCAACATTCAATTGTATGAGGGTATTGGGATATTGTGCTAAGAGGAAGCTACACATCCTCATAGATCCAGGTAGCACTCATAACTTCCTGGACCTTCCTGTAGCTAAAGAATTGGGTTGCCTGCTGGAGAGTGTTAGACCAATGTCTGTAGCTGCAGCTAGTGGAAACAACATGATGTCTGAATTAAAGTGTACCAGTTTCACTTGGACAGTTCAAGGGTACACCTTTTAAACTGAGATGCGGACCTTACCTCTAGACTGCTGTGATTTAGTTCTTGGGGTCCAATGGTTATCTACATTGGGTCCAATCCTTTGGGACTTTGCTCACTTGAGAATGGAATTCACCTTACTTGGCCTTAAACACGTATTTAGGGGCATTGTTAAAACTGGTGGTAAGGTTATAAAGGGAGGAAGCTTGAACAAATTACTTCTCCAAGGTCCACAGATTGCTATGCTCCAAGTTAGAGAAGTCACAAATAGTGAGGTTCCTGAGTTGGATATGGGAGCTCTTTTCTCTCATATTGTTGTTACTGGGACCCCACAAAATAATGAATTTCTACTCCAACCTCTTCTTTCCTCATTTACTGACATCTTTGAAGAGCCTACAGAGTTACCACCTTTTCGTGATGGATTTAATCACCAGATTCCCCTGCTTTCAGGTTCTAATCCCATCAGCCAACGTCCTTACCGATAATCCTCTTTGCATAAGGATGTTATAGACACCATGGTACAGGACATGCTCACCCAAGGTATTATCCAGCATAGCACAAGTCCTTATGCTTCCCCTATTGTTCTAGTTAAGAAGAAAGATGGCACATGGCGCCTCTGTGTTGATTATAGAGGACTTAATCAACAAACAATCAAGGATAAATACCCTATTCCCTTGCTTGATGATCCATTGGATGAGCTAGGAGGCTCTACTTTCTTTTCCAAACTAAATCTCAGGACCGACTTCCACCAGTTAAGAATGTCTCCTGAAGACGTTTATAAGACGACTTTTAAGACTCATTCTGGCCATTTTGAGTACTTGGTCATGCCCTTTGGCCTCACCAATGCTCCCTGTACTTTTCAAAATCTAATGAATAATGTATTCAAGGAAATTCCTACTGGTATTCTTTGATGACATTTTAGTGTACAGCCGCAACTGGGAAGATCATATGAGTCACCTGCAAGTGGTCTTTTCCATTCTGAGACAACAAAAACTATACCTCAAACCTTCTAAGTGTACATTTGGGGCTACCACTATTGAATATCTTGGCCACCTCATCTCTGCTGCTGGAGTTAGCACAGATCCTTCTAAGATTCAGGCTGTCAACAGCTGGCCTGTTCCTAAGAATCAGAAACAGTTGCGTAGTTTCTTGGGGTTGGCAAATTATTACAGGAGGTTTATCAAATCTTACAGCCTTATTGCTAGACCACTCACTAATTTTCTGAAGAAAGATGGGTTTTGTTGGGACTTAGATTCTTCTACATCCTTTGCAACATTAAAATCTGCCTTGACTTCTACTCCTGTATTGGGACTGCCTGACTTTAACACTCCCTTTGTAGTGGAGACGGATGCTTCTAATTTGGGCATTGGTGTTGTCCTGATGCAGAACAACCACCCTATATGCTACATAAGTCGTGCCTTGGGTCCACGTACATCAAGCAGTATCTGTGTATGAAAAAGAACTCATAGCTATGGTTCATGCGGTGTAGGCTTGGAGTGCTTACCTTTCCCACAGTCACTTCATCATCAAAACTGATCAAAAGAGTCTTAAGTACCTCATTGATCAGAAGATCCACACCATTTTAACATATGTGGATCTCCAAACTGATCGGATACTCTTTTACAGTGGAATACAAGCAAGGCAAGGAAAACTTTGCTGCATATGCCTTGTCCCGTGTCTCTGGTTCAGAAATTTTACATATTACACTCTCTCATGCACATCAAGACTTCTATGATTCACTTCAGCTACTTTGGCAGACTGATCCACACTTGCACAAGATAGTTTCTGACATCAAGCTTGATCCCAAATCCCACCCATCTTACTCTTTCACTAACAATGAATTGAGACGTAAGGGCAAGCTGGTTGTTGGTAATGACTCTACACTCAAGCTTCACATCTTCAAGTGGCTTCATGACTCTGTTATAGGTGGCCACTCAGGACGTGATGCTACTGCCCAAAGGATCAAATCTTTATTCTTCTGGCCAAGAATGTTGTTGGAAATACAACAATATGTACGCAATTGCCATGTCTGCCAACAACAAAAATATGACCAATTTGCCAAACCAGGTTTACTCAACCCTTTGCCTATACCTGTTGGTGTTTGGGAATCTGTTATTATGGACTTTATTGAAGGTCTCCCTTTTTCTTTTGGTAAACACTGTATTATGGTTGTGGTGGACAGACTGAGAAGGGTGCACACTTTCTGGCCTTGTCTCACCCTTACACAGCCATTGATGTTGCTCAGCTATACTTGGATCAGGTATTCAAACTACATGGGCTGCCAAAAGACATTGTCTCAGACCGTGACCCAACCTTCCCTAGCGATGTCTGGAAAGAACTTTTCCAGGTCAATGGTGTCTCTCTTAATTATTCAACTTCCTACCATCCTCAATCAGATGGGCATACAGAGATCACTAACAAGACACTTGAAACATACTTGCGTTGTATGACTAGTGATTCTCCTAAATCATGGTCCAAATGGCTGCCTTTGGCTGAATGGTGGTACAACACCACATTTCATAGTTCCATCCAATGTACACCATTTAAAGTGATCTATGGCCAGCCACCTCCAACTCACCTACCTTATCTCCTAGGTGAAAGTTCCTCTATTTTGGTTGACCGCAGCTTGCAGAAAAGGGAAGCTGCAATTAATATGTTGGAGTTTCACATGTTGAGAGCCCAAAACAGAATGAAACAGTATGCAGATACTCTTCGTTCACCTCAGGAATTCAACATAGGTGATCATGTTTACCTGAAACTTCAACCTTACAAGCAACACTCTCTGAAGAATCACAACATTCCCCATAAGCTCTCACCTCGTTACTATGGCCCTTACAGAATCATTGATAAGATTGGTACTTGTGCATATAAGCTTCAACTTCCTTCACCAGCTGCTATTCACAACGTCTTTCACGTCAGCCATCTCAAACTGTGTCCTAACCCCACCACATCTTCTCCTGCTCTGCCTCAGTACCTCTGTGACATCGGTTCTGACAAAGAACCTGAGCAAATCTTGGAAACTAAAATGGTCCGGCGTCAGAACAAAGCTGTTACTAAGGTCTTGGTGCAATGGAAAGGTGAGCCACCAGATTCTGCTACTTGGGAATTTTATCAGAACTTCATTCAAAAGTTCCCTTCTTTTCATTGTTGAGGACAAGAATGTTCTCAAAGGAGGAGTATTGTGACATCATTATAGAGTTGTGGCAATTAATCTAAATAAATGATGGTTTATATTTGGTTCTGGTTTAAATTAAATGTCTGTTTCCGGTTTAGTTTTGTAATGTTGGTTTGCATGTAAACCAATTAATGCTTCGACTATTTGTAACTGGGATTTGACTCCCTCGAAATTATTATCAGTATTATCAAAAAGAATCTCTCTTTCTCTTACTCTGTTCATCATCCTCTTCTTCACTCATTTGGTAATCTGCCCATCAAGGTGATATTCATATTCACTCACCTCTTGAGCTTTTTATCTGTTGATCGCTTTGGAATCAGTGGATTCCTTGAGATTAACATCTATCCTAAGTTACTATGTCTCATATTTCAATCTAATTAATCGAAATTTATCATATACTAATAAAAATTTTTTTTTGAATAGATTATAAATCTCAAAGTTAGTTAAAATTAGTGGCAATTTTTGAGACTACCAATCCTGCCATAAAATTTATTTTTCAAAAGTATTGCTAAAATGAAAACCACGAACCTAAATTCAAATTTACAAACATAAGCTCAAAATTTTAGAATTCGAGCTCTTGAAATTTAAGATTAGTATTTGTGAATTGTGATATTTCTTAAAAATAATTTTCTTGTTACTATTAGGGATTATTCAATCAATGTTTTACAATCATAAAGACTACAAGATTCATTTACATAAATTTTTAAATGTTTATTTGATTCATTTGAATTTTTTTTAGAAGTCTCTGCATTTTATCTTAAATTTTGAATCCAAATTTTTGTTAATAGAAATCCACAACATAACAATTCAAATCAATTAACATACAAAGAGTTTGAAAATCATTTTTGATCTGAATAACTAGATTTTAAAATTTGTTCTAAAATCTAACTATACTAACCGAAGGAATTCGAAGTGATAGTTGAATATGAAATGTTGACTGGAAAATTTAAGTCATTTTTTCAAGGGAAAACGATCTATTTTCCCACGAAAAATTTCATATACTGATAGTTTTCCACGGAATCAGGACCTAAATTTATAATTAACTTCTAATATCTATTTACCCATGAAATTCGTTTTTTTTAAATTGAACCAAAATCGTGTACGAACCCGAGCAAGCACAAACCAAACCATAACGCGCATACCAAACCGTAACTTGTGGTAACTCATTTAGACCAAACGTAACCCGACCCGTGTAGGATTTGGGTAAAAAAAGTAAAAATTTCCCAATAATAAGAACCCAAAATCGCGAATATGGGCAAACAAAATTTTGAGTTTGAAGATGAGCAATCTCTCTGGAGCTTCGAATTCTTCTTCTACTACTCGTCCAAGAGGTAGAATCTTCGGTGTGGCTAAGAAATGTTGTTGTGGGAAAAGAATTGTTGAGCTTATATCAAAATCCGAATCAAATCCTTATTGTCGATAATATATGTATTCATATGCGTTTTCAAACAAGGTAATTTTTGTGTTTAAACTTAGTAATTTGTAAGTTGAGTCATTGTTATGGATTGGAAAGTCACATAAATCATTATGGTTATTGTTAAGCTAATAATCGGTTTTCATCTTGTAGCTTAGGAATGACAATCACACTTTTAAATGGGTTGATAAAGCTTATCTTGATGAGATAGAGTCATTAGATGTGAAGGTTGCTAGCCTTGAGGAACATTGCAAAGAGGTTAAAAATAATGATTGGAGAAGATGATGTTTGAGAAGATACTAATAGAGCACGAGAAAGAGATGTTTGAGAAGGTTGAAGATGTCTTGGCTGAAGCCAAATCAGAGAAGAAGAAGATGATGATTATTCTGGTTTTTGGATGTATGTTAGTGCTTGGCTTCATCCAACTTCTTTAAGTAGGATCTAATTGGTTCTTTGAAGTATTATGTGTTCTTCTTCTTCTTGTTGGACTTAAGACAATGAAATTGCTTCTTGTTCTTGTAAGACATGAGACAATGAAATTGCTTCTTGGTTCTTTGTGGTTCTTTGAAGTATTTAGTGTCCGTGAGAAGGACCTTATGTTAACATTGTGCTCTTTGTATGCGGTTGGGAAAGTACACATTAATCACCTTATGTTGTACTTAATTTATGTTGTTAGTTGTCGAAAGACAAAAGCATTGGTAAACAACTAAAAGAATCAATTATCGGTTAATATTTTTTTTTTTGACAACGGTTAAAAATATTTAAAAGTGTTGGTTGTCAAAGACAATGAAATTGCTTATTGTCATTTGTAATTTTGTATCGTGAAATTACTTGTTGGTTGAAGTTTCTTATATTGTGCTTCAAAGGCAAAAAAGGTTATACAACATAAATTAATGCATAAAGCACTAGATTATTGTGCTTCAAATCCTTGAAAGACCCAACATCACTCTTAACAAGACATAAAAAAAAACAGACACCACTTACAACCAACACATCATTCGGCTTAAAGAAAGCATACCAAGACATAAAAGAAAAACAGACCCAACCACTCTATTATTCGTATTCTTGTTGGCTAAGAGAGCAATGAGAAATCACAATCTAAGAAGATTGTACTTCAAATCAATCTGTGAGAAGAAGGTATTTCAAATCCTTAAGAAGCCTACATTAAAAACAAGTAACTTAGAATATTGTCATTAAAATCAAATTTGTGTAATAATCAGATTTGCAAAATCAAACTCAAGATTGCAAAATCAACCATCAAAAATCAGAAGATACTAACCTGAGTTGAAGTCTTTGCCGTGTGGTTCCTTCTAGTATGTTCACTTGAACCACACAACTTACAATGCATAACCATCTTCTTATGTTGCTGCTGCTTCTTGGTAGGAGACTCATTCACCCATTTCTTTCTCTTCTTGTCTGCTTTAATGACCTTTTTCTTCCTGGTTGAGCTGGTGCATGTGATACTTTAACTGCAGCACCAGTGGTCGCAGGCCAATGCGTTGGACCCTTATGTGGAATCAAACCTTATGCATAGTTCCTCCTTCACATGGTGGTATGAAACAAGGAGTTAACAGAGTCTTCAGACTTCAAGTTCTTGTCAAGTATAACTCCATATGCGTGCTCACAAGGAATTCCACAAATGTCAAACTTCTTGCAAGTATGTTTCCATGTCTTCCTAATGATGTCAAAGCAAACAAAAAACCTACTGAACACATCATTCCCTTCTGCGTCTTTCAATGTGTCAATCTCTACAACAAAACCAACATTTGATTCTAATATCTCGGTTGCATAATCTCTTAGCCAATAAAATTGTTCATCATATTCAATCTCTATCCATTTCAGTGCCTTTGTCCTAGGAGCTTGACATTGAGGCTTAGACATTGATATTTTATACTTTTCATTTATAATCTCCTCAATTTTCTTGGCATAAAATATTCATGATCATCCCTAATTTTATCTACAAATAACCTAGCTATTTGAGGCACCTTCAATATTTCACATTCTCCATTTGGTACACAAGTATGATTGTCTAGAAACTTCCTAATCCTCCAAACCGGATCCTTAGGCAAAGTAAGTGCATAAATTGCCCACTTACAACCATCAACCCCCCCCCCCCCGACNCCCCCCCCCCGATCATCACTACCAGCACAAACAAATTTGATTTTATCCTTGTCATACATGTGTTGTTTTATATTTCTTCCAGTATTCAAGGCATAGTCAAGCACACATTCTTTGAACGTTGTGAGAGTAGAATCTCTCACACTAAATTTAACATAAAAACTCTAAAGAATTCGTAAAATAAGTGTTTTATTGATCCATTTTTTGCTACAATTCTCTCAAAGTTTACAAATGTTTTTCTCTCAAGAACTCTCCAATGACAAATTATGGAACCCCCTTCTCTAAGCTCCTCCTCCATTATTTATAGTCTCAGCGCACTTAATACGCTCCCATTAATGCCATTTATGACCGAGATCCTCCTTTGAATTATTCTTTGTAACTACCGATCTCATCATAAATGGGGCGAGATTTCAGGCGGTCAACTCGGAGAACGTTGACCACTTCTGCACGCGCTGAATCAGCTCTCCATGGGAGCTCTCCTCAGGAGCTCTCCTTGCGAGCTCTCCTCGCGAGATTTTCTTGCAAGCTCTTCTTGCGAGATCTTCTTGCGAGCTCTTCTTGCGAGCTCTCCTCACTAGCTTTCCTCACAAGCTCTCCTCGCGAGCTATCCTCACGAGCTCTCCTCACGAGCTCTCCACGTGAGCTCTCCTCATGAGCTCTCCTTGTGATCTCTTCTCACGAGCTCTCCTCACGGGCTCACTTCTCATAAATGGACTCGAGAAGCCTAATTATTTGGTGAACCGGGTCAAAATCCGAAAATTCGACCCGGGAGAATTTACACTCCCACATTTTCTCCCTTAATCCTGTATTGGAAGTTTCCATTACATGATTTCAATCAGTCTGTGATTTAAGTAGTTAGTATGATTTTTCGAGAATCACGATATTCCGGAGATCATATCTTTTGGAGAGAATCTGGGATTTTTTTATTTCTTTCCCAAATTAATTCTTTGCGGATTTCTAATTTAAGCCCGCTCTTCAACTCACTGTAGGGTCTTTGTGCAATTCACTCCTCCTTAAGAAGATTTCAAGGTAACTTCTACCTTATAATTCTCTCAAAAAATTTTACTTCTTGTCTAGGCTTTATTTTCTCGCTTGAATTGATCTTTGTTCTTGAGTTTTATTCAAATTCCTGTTTGATTCCGGTGCTTGAATCCATTTTCTGGTAACTTTTGCCCCAAAATATAGTTTTTGAGCACTAATCTTTATCTTTTTTGGATCAAAGTTTCAATTTTCTTATGCGTTCATCACTGTTCTTTGTAGGGTTTATTTTTCCAACAAGTTTCTAAAAACTTTTAAAATCATTCACTTTTGATCTAAATATTTTTTTTTTCATACTTGTTTGTGAAAGAAAATCTCCTTTTTCTTTTTATATTATTTTTTATTTTTCTTTTTGGAAAAAATTCCCTTATCTCCTTTCTTCTCCCTTTCTCCTCCACATACTTTTTCCTTCTCATTTATTCTTCCTCTCTCTTCTCCTTTCTCTTTCTCCTTTTCTCCTTCTTCTCTCTTTTTTTCCTTGATGGATTCTTGCCACGCGCCGGACAATGCTCCCACCCGGGCCGAGCAAACCTCGCCACACGCTCTCACCAAAGCCAAAGAGAATTTGCCGCGCAACCTCACCCGAGCTGGAGAAAACTCGCCGCGTGCCATCATCCAAGCTAAAGAGAACTCACCGAGTGCTCTCTCAAACCCGAGCCAAGATGATACTCCTAGTCCGCTCCGAAGCGCTTCTTTCTGGAATTGGTCCGAATAGAGCCCATCTCTCCCAAGCCGGCGAGCCCTTCATCCGAGTCGGACATGCCTCCAGCGTGTACCTGCTCGAGCTGGTCGCCCCTCAAAACACGGCTCCACCCAAGCTGATCCCAAGACCCGAGCCGAGCGCAAGATCTCACAAGCTTGACACGTCCTCTACTGTGCGTCTGCTCGAGTTGGTCGCCTCTTAGAACAAGTCTCCAATCAAGATTTGCACAAGACCCAAGCCAAGCACCGTATCCGATCCGAGCCGAGAGCCAGATGTTCCTACGGGTTCTTCCAAGCCGACCTCACTTTCTCATGGATCGAACTACACAGAGATAATTTCTCCCAGTCCGATCGAACCACGTCTCTCCCGAGTTGGATCGCGCTCCCAGCCTCTTTCCTAAGCTGACGCCCCAACCCGAGCCAAGCGCAGGTCGAACGGTTAGCGCGTCTCCCCGTTAAACTCCTGCTTGACTCCCCATCTTTGGTCTTCATCCAAGTTCAGGTTATCTCTAAGTAAAATTTATTGATTACAGAACGACTGCCATATTCCGAGAGACGTTGAACTTATCTCTCTGTTTCACTTAGAGAACATTGAGATAGTTAGAGATGAAATTTGTTGGGCATATGAGGTTTACTTCAGGGGATATGGACTTTCTTTCGCTTTGCCCGAGCTCCTTATTCATTTCATGCATGCTCTCTGGATTGCCTTGTCTCAAATTTGTCCGAACCTTATTTGGACCATAGTGGGTTTGCAAGTTCTTGACGAGGAAAATGGTTTTGAGCTCGACGTTCAGTCTTTTTGTCCGTCTTGAGTCAGTGAGAGGGGTTCATAAGCAACCCGATTTTTTCTACTTGATGTCGAACCCACTCTGCAATGTCCTCTCTGGTCTCCCTAAAAAGACGAAAATTAGAGGCAATCTTAATTTTATTTCCCAGTGAACGAGTCAACCTACGACCGCCTTTCTCACTTAGCGGTTTTAGATTGGTCTTCCAAACCCGGTTAGCGGAATTGATTTAGGCTCTTTGTATATGTACTTGAATATGACACTTTTTAACACTTGTTTTTTTCCGTTTATGCAATGCTACATCAAAAGAAAGGGAAGCTCCTTAAGCTTTCCAGTGATCTTGAGGATGTTATTAGCGCTAGCTGCAACGTGAAGTCTGTTTGGGAAACATTCATAATCTTCGAATCCACCTAATGTCTCAAGAGTTTCAGCGAATCTCAGCATCCTCCAACCCACCCCGACAAATTCGCTGGTTTGTTCACTTTTTCTTTGGAGATTTTTGTACTTGCTTCCCCTTAATTGCTGCTTTCTCATTTCAGCCCTCGATGAAACTCAGGACGTCGAGATGTCTACTTACCGCATCCAAGAATATTGTCGCTCAGCTTGCTAGTGGGCCAACACGACGTGAGGCACCCCCGCCGCTCCCTGCGCTGTTCCGGCCACCACCTCTGCCCCTTCTGCATCTCTGCTTGTCCGCTTGGAAAAAGGGGTAAAGAGAGCTGGGAAAGCTCCAATGGCACTAGATGACCGCTCTGATCTCGTAAAACCCACCGCAGGCCTGTCATTTCCCTCACTACCTCTCAGGATGCTTCCCGGCTTGTAGAGGATGATCCCTCTTTCCAGAGGTCTATAAAGAAGAAGCTCTTAGAACAAGGGAGAGGAAAGGGTGTTTGAAAGAGGACGAAGTATGACTGGGAATTCAAGTACAACTTGAAAAAATCGATTGTCTCGGATTTGGACTCATCGTCTCACCTCTTTCGTCATTTTTGCTTTGAGAGTTACAGGATCCCAGTAATTCTGGATCTTGTCGATGAGGTTCGTGAGAACTGCAAGAAGTACTCCAAGAGTGTCGACAAAGTAAGTGAAACATGAATTTTATCGTGCTTTATTATTTTAAACTAAGTGTTGACATGTTTCCTATTTTTTTTGTTTCATGCAGTCTTTAGGTTGGTATAACAGTGCTTTATAAGTGTTTTGTTGTCAGCCCGCTGCAGCCAAGGACGGATCCGGTTTAACGGCTATCAAGGATCACATCGCTTCACTCACTGCTGAGTGGAAAAAGATCCGTCGACGCATGGAGTGTGCGGAAATCGCTGTGATGGATTCAAAAGAAGACCAAACTGACATGCATGAGAAGTTCCAGATGGTGAGGTTTGAGTCCTTTGCATACTTCCAAGAAAAGATGGCACTTGAAGTTGAGAAAGGCGCTCTCATATCCCGTCTCGAGGAGACTGAGGCTCGTCTCAAGGCGCTTACTAGTTCTCGTGAAATTGATGCAGCGCGAGCAAGAGAGGAGATGAATAAAGCTGTTTCCGAGATGGTCTGCAATGGGATTAAGCAGGTGGGACTTCATATTGCTGCTCGGGATACCTCCCAGGAGTCTTCGGTATACTTTCACGAGGTTGATGCCTACCTTGAGCTCCTTACAGATATTGACAAGGGTGAGGTTCCATATCTCAAGGAGGAGCTTAAGATCCTTACTACTGATAGCAAAGTTACGAGGAAGGCGTTCGATGAAGGCAAGACAAAGATTCCCCCCTCAACTTAGAGGGATTTGTGCGACTATTTTCAGGGTCATCATCTCCGCCTCTGTATCCCGAGGCTTAGCCTTCCTCTCCTGTTGCGGCTCCGCTTCTCACCCCCGATAGGACCTCGCTCGCTCCCCCTTGAAACTTGGCAACTGATGTCCCTACCACCACTTCGGCCAATGCAATGGCCCTTATTGATGAGTTTGGGTCAAACATCGGGCCCAAGATGGATGAGATGGTGGAGGAGATTCATGCTGCCACCAAGGAGAATCCTGCGCAGACTTAGGATCGTTTTTCTGCTTTTGCTTTTATGATCTCGAGACTTATGTTGTTATCTCTATTTTTATGCTTTGGTACTTTGCTCGGGATCTCCCGAAGCCTATTTTATTTCTTTATGAGACTTTTCTCATGTCTTCCTCAGGATGGCCTGATGCTTTATCTCTTTGAGATTTTTTATGTATTTGCTTACTTTGGGAATTTTACTTATGTCTTTGCGCTTTTCCGCGAATTTTCAGCCAGACTAGCCAAATTCTAATCCACTGCTTTCAATTGGTCACCACTTCTTTTTATTTTTATTTTGAGTGAATGTCGTTAATGTTCTTTTCTGCTTTCTAGCATTGCTCGAGATTCGTTTGGACTCCTTTTTAGTAGACCGGCCCTTAAACCTTAAACCTTTTGTTGGTTTTTTTAGTTCATCCCAAGCTCGTTTTAATTCGCGAACTTTTGATTTTCGAACTCTTTCAAAATTAGCTTTTAATTTTCAACTTTAGCTTTTAGTTTTTTTGCTTAGCTTTTCCTTAGCTTTTTAATTTAGCTTTTGTTTTAGTTATTTTTTCTTAGCTTTTTAAATTAGCTTTCTGACTTAAACGCTTTTTCATAGCTTTTAATTTAGCTTTTCGAATTAGTCTTGATTTAGCTTTTATTTTTTCCGATGCTCGGCTTGCGTTCTTTGTGTGAGTGCAGTCCGGGCTCCTTTTATTTTTAAATACAAAACTGAAAACGCAAATCCTTTTTTATTAATGTGAATGGAATACAGAAATGCCATTACGAACTTGGTTACAATACTATCTTATACTTTAAAATCAAAAGTATGCCTTAAGATGCACTGCATTCCATGATCTTGGGACTTTGACACCATCTTCGGACTCCAGCTGGTAAACACCGTAATGCACAACTTTTGTCACATTGTTAAGGACTCCCAGTTTATACCCAACTTCCTCGCTCCACTGAGCGGTATTTGAGAATACTCACCAAAGTACTAGATCACCGACATTGAAACGTCGAATCCTTATCCAAGAGTTATAGTAGCGCACCACCACATGCTGATAGCTTTGGAGTCTCGTCGACGCCTGATCCGGCCTCTCATCTATTAGATCAAGGATGTAAATTATCATCTCATCATTTTCACCGGGATCTACCATGTTGATTGTTCTTCGAAGTCCGAGAACTGCGGCTTCTGCATGCACCACTTCTTCCATCCCATACACCATAGAAAATGGAGTCTCATCGGTCATCTTCCTAAGCGTAGTTCGACAAGCCCACAAAACACCGTGAAGCTCATCAGCCCATCCTCCTTTGAAAGCTTCTAACCTCTTTTTCAGGTTACTAAGTAAAGTCTTGTTTGCCGCTTCCGCTTGGCTATTTCCATTAGGACATCTTGGTGTTTCTTTGCTTAACCTTATCTTCCATGTTGAACAGAATGCCTTGAACTTTTTTGAAATAAATGAGACCCATTGTGAGTTACAATCTCGTAGGGAAAACCATGATGACATATCATGTTCCGCCATACAAATTTTTGGGCTACTGTTTCTGTGACATTTTTGAAGGCTCCTGCTTCTATCTACTTGGAAAAGTAGTTCGTCAAAACTAGGAAGAATCTTGCCCCGCCGGTTGAGGGGTGAAGAGGTCCAACAATATCCATCGACCATCTCATGAACAGGTATCGATAGGAGATGGAAGAAAGTTTCTCAGCAGGTTGGTGTATGAATGGAATGTGTTTTTGGATTTCTTCGCATCTCCGTGCATACTCCTCGCATTCCTTCACCATAGCTGGCCAAAAATATCGTAGCCATTTTATTTCCAAGACTAGCGTCCTTCCCAGAGAGTGTGAGCCGCAAGACCTTCATGGACTTCCGTGATAATTTTTAATGCTTCCTCAGGTCCCATACACATAAGGTAAGGTCCTGCGACACTGTGCTTGTAGAGAAGTTCGTCAATCATACAAAATCGTTCACTTCAGCTTTCGCGCCTATTACTTGCCATATAGAGTTCTTCCCATCGTAATGTATGCCTCAATCGACACTCTTTAGACTCTGTGTTATTCACCCAGATCGTGTGGTATTTCCTCTTATATCGCAGTAACTTGCTTCGAGCTGAGCGGATTGTTGGTGTCCGAGCCGAGGGGAGTACCAGTAAATCCTGTGTTTCTTGCAAATGTTTGTTCAAAGTCAAGTCGACTGCTCACATGATCATTCCTTTCTTTGGAGATTTCACCCGACCAGAGGTAACTGCTACCTGGGTCAACCTCTTTTACTCCAGCTTTATGCGAACCGACTTGAATATTGTCGTCAAAACCAAGGCTGGCTCCAACGTCCGAGCCGAATTCATTGCCGATTGGTATGATGTTTCCTTCGACAACTCGATCCAACTCAAGGGTAGCGCTCCCAGCTGCTTCCTCATTTGCTTGTTGAGAACACCTGCTCATGGATCGTGTTTGTATCGCTATGATTCTCTCCGCGAGAGAGATGCTTGGGGTTTCGATAGTCTCCACGGTAATCATTCTTCGCACCAAAGGATCAGATGTTGATGCTAGTGCAACCAGTGCGTCTGCCAAACTATTCTCGCTTCTCAGAACTCTTGTAAGCTCGAATTGGTTGAACTGACTTATAAGTCCTCGAATAACTTCTAAGTAGGCTCCCATTCTATCATCTTTGGCTTCGTATTCTCTGCTTATCTGGCTTGCTATGAGCTAAGAATCGCATTAAGCTCGAATATATTTCACTCCAATTCCCAAAGCTAATCTCAAGCCCAAAATGAGTGCTTCATATTCTGACTCGTTATTTGAAGCATTAAATGCGAGTTTGTATGAATTTTTGATCACCTCTCCTATTGGAGATTCCAACCGCAGTCCGACTCCGGATGCTAATCGTGTTGACGAGCTGTCGACTTAGAGCCCCCAAAATTGTTGGGATGGTGAACCTTCTTGAAATCCTATCGGTAATTCGACAATAAAGTCTGCTAGCACTTGTGATTTTGCACTCAATCTGTTTCAGTATTCTATGTCATACTCGCTCAATTCCATGGCCCATTTGACCATCTTTCCAGATTGGTTCGGGCTATGGAGAATTGTTCGCAGCGGTTGCGTCTTCATCACCACCATCGAATGAGATTGGAAATATGGGCGAAGCTTCCTTGCTGAGGTTACTACAGCAAGAGCTAATTTCTCGTCGATAGTATATTTTGTTTCATGAGAGACCAAGCTCTTACTTACATAAAAGACTGGTCTCTGGTTTGCCCCATCTTCTCGGATTAATACTCCGCTCACTGCAACGGGAGAAAATGCTACATATAAGTATAAGGTTTCCCCCTGCACTGGTTTTGCTAACATAGGTGGGTTAGCAAGGTAACTCTTCAACTCGGAAAATGAATTCTCGCACTAATGGAATTGCTTGTTTCCCTTCAAAAGTTGGAATAATGGAATGCACTTTTCCGTTGATCGCGAATGAATCTGTTTAGCGCAACAATCCTCCCTGTTAAACGTTGGACTTCCTTCAGCGTCTTGGGTGATGGCATTGAGAGAACCACGATTATTTGATTGGGGTTTGCCTCGATCCCTCTTTTAGTTACAAGATAGCCTAAGAGCTCTCAGGAGGTGACTGTGAAAGTGCATTTTTCTGGGTTTAGCTTCATCCCAAACTGATTGAGGGTCTCGAAGCACTTAGCGAGCTGCTAGACATGTTTATCCTTTACTAAGGATTTCACCAGCATGTCATCGACATAAACCTCCATGGTTTTGTTGAGCTAAGATGAAAACATTTTGTTTACTAGCCTTTGATATGTTGCACCGACGTTCTTCAAGCCGAACGGCATGACCTTTTAGTAGTAAATTCCTCAATCGGTTATGAATGACGTTTTTTCTTGGTCGTTTGGATTCATCAGAATCTGGTTATATCCAGAGAAGGCATCCATAAAGGAGAGTAATCATTTCCTTCCGTCGCCTCTACGAGCCGGTCAATGTGAGGAAGCGGAAAGCTATCCTTTGGGAAAGCCTTGTTAAGATCCATAAAATCGATCCAGATTCTCCACTTTCTATTCTTCTTTTTCAACACCACGGGATTTGCAAAGTATTAACAGCCTGTGATTTCTCGGCACCAAGCTTTCGCTCTTCTGTTTTATGGGCTTGAAGGTTGCATTCACATTCAACTTGTGTGATATCACATTGAGACTTATTCCCGGCATGTCTCTTGCTCTCCATGCGAAATTTTGCTTATTTTGCCGCAGGAATCGAATCAGCTTACGCTTTAGTTCTCCTTTTAACTTAGACCCTATGGTTACACACTTAGCTGGATCTAGCGGGTCAAGAGGAATCGTTGTGGTGTGTTTTTGTGAGTCTACTTCTTTACTACCTTCTAGGCTTGGTGCGAGGCGAACATCTTCAGGCCTTGAACTCATATCTCCTTCTTCTTAAAAGCAATCCGAGCTCTTTAGTTGCTATTAAACCCTGGACTTGACGCCAACCATATTGCATATCCAGAAATTATTCTTACTTTCGTGGAGAACTCCTATGCCACCCTTAGCCGGAAACTTCACACATTGGTGATATGTGTACGGGAAAGCCTTCATTTCATGGAGCCAAGGAGTCCCCAAAATAACGTCGTAAGCTGTCGGTCGGTCTACTACAATAAACTCGATAAGCTTGTGGACCCCCTGTGTAGACACTGGGAGTCCTCTCACTCCGAGTGACACTTCCATTGCTCCACCAAATCATGTTAAGGAGGTTGGATGACCCCTTATTTCTAAGCTGTCGAGCCCCATTCGTTTGAGCATGTCAAGGAACATGACATTCACTGATCTCCCTGTATCAATCACTACTCGTGATACCTTGCAATATGCTCCAATGTCAAGTTCGATGACCAGAACATCGTCATGCGATGAGTCTAGGTGTGAGGCATCTTGTTCGGTAAAGCTTATCTCACTTCCTGAATCTGGAGTGTATATTGCTTTACCAAATTCCACTTTTCTCACGTATGAATTCACCGAAGAGACGGACTCTCAATAATGTCTCAATTTCCCCCTGATGAAGTCTATTCTCTTCTTTTGAGGAGCCTTTGAAGTACTATCTCGCTTAGGAATTCGTGCCCTCTTCTCTGCAGGAGTTTCTCTGTTTTCTTCTGGAGCTTCCATCTCGCGAATCGCTTCCAAGTTAATTCCGCTTTTCAGCTCTCCTTTGGTGAACTTCTCACTAAGGAAGTTCTTGAGCTTAAAACACTCATGCGTGGCATGGCTGTTGCATTTATGTAACTCACAGTAAGCATCCAGGTCGTGTCTTAGCATTCTTGGTCCTTCTTTTCTTTCTTGCTTTCGCCTTTATTTCTCAACATTGTATGAGTGAGACCCCTTAAAATTTCCTCATAATTCCTTGTTGTCTTTTTTCTCAAATTTCTTTGGCGAGAGAGCTGAGTCGGAAGCTCCTCTCGCTGTCTTAAACTTCTTGGAGAGGGGGACTTTTTCTTATTTAGCGATCATCCAATTTTCAGAGTGATGAAGTGCGTCTTCAATCGTCTCTGGCTTGTGAATCGTCAGGTCAAAACGGAATGGGGACTCGTTCCAAAGTCCATGTTTGAGAGTAGCTAACTCTGTCGACTCGCTTACGCCAGTTACCTTAGCTTTAACAGTGTAGAAACCCGTATTTTGACGAGGAATTTTTTTTTCCGTTTATGTATATATATTTCGGTTGTAACGGATATTTCGGTTATGTGATTAATGTAATCATAA
>OVBE01003297.1:1215-27327 GCA_900406425.1 Iberis pinnata
GAGTACACAAGGAAGAGGAAACACCAAAGTACGAGAACGAGAGAAATAGAACGCTCGAAGAAGCTTCCGTTTCTTGAATTCGTATCAGCTTTATCGGAAAATCTAACAACACGAAACCTGAAATCTTTGTTTCGCCAACGTAATTTCTCATNTATCGGAAAATCTAACAACACGAAACCTGAAATCTTTGTTTCGCCAACGTAATTTCTCATTCAGGCATATCGTCGAACAACTTCCGCGTCTTACCATTTCTAAGAAGAGCCAATACCAATACGCATGTGTAAATTACACAGGTGGATAAAGAGAAACAGAGATCGATGGTTTAATGGCGAGGAAGAAGAAAAAAATGACGAAAAATGAAGGANTTCAGGCATATCGTCGAACAACTTCCGCGTCTTACCATTTCTAAGAAGAGCCAATACCTATACGCATGTGTAAATTACACAGGTGGATAAAGAGAAACAGAGATCGGTTGTTTTAATGGCGAGGAAGAAGAAAAAAATGACGAAAAACGAAGNATCGATGGTTTAATGGCGAGGAAGAAGAAAAAAATGACGAAAAATGAAGGAGAGAGAGAAAGAGAGTATGACGAGGTGTATTGCTGATTTGTGTGGTTCCAAAGACAAACCTAACATTTGTCCGTCCAAACACCATTTTTTTCGGAATTTTAAAATTTTTGTATTCTGTAAAAAAAAAAAAAATTACATAACCGGAATCATCAGGCATGAGCATTGACGTCGGTAGAGTGGTTAAGGAGGACAAAGTCGCCAGATTCATGTCGGAGATGTTCAGGTACAAAAGGAAGACTTCCCGGATTCTGTTCTTGTAATAGAGAGTTTAATGGAGTCTGAGGAGGATAATGCTCCAATATGAAATCTATTGCTTCTCCACTTATCTCTTTCTGATTCAATAAAACCTTAACCGTTTTCAGAAGAGCGGTTTGGTTTTGCCTAAGGAGAGAAACGGTTTTGTTATACATCTTGCTAATGAGTTCTTCACTTCTCTCTGCAACTTCATCATCCATGTTGAAGTTAACCGGTGGTTCTACAAGGTCATAATCTTCATAGAGAGATCCTTCAAAATCTAACCGTGGTCCTACGAATTGAGCTCTCTTTCTCCATGGTGGTGGTTCACCATGTATCACCATTGGGTTCTCTAAGTTCCATATTGTTAAGATTTTACGAGCTAGCCATGAAGCATCAGAGAGATAATCTACTGATGCTTTTGAAGTATCTGAACCGTAGATCACTTCTTCTGCAGCTCTTCCTCCAAGCAAGACTTGAAGACGATGAAGTAGTTGTGGACGACGACCAAACATGTAGGATTCATCATCAAGCCGATGAAACACAACTTGAGATAGTGTCTGACCACGAGGGATGATTGAAATGCGATCACACCGCTCGACTTTGGCATTCTCATACCGCATTAGAAGATGTGAAGTGATTGCAACTCCTACTTCAGTTGTAGCTCTACGACACTGACCTTGATGCCCTAATTCTAAACCAATACGTGTTGGACCAACAGTGAGTCGGTCAACTGCATCGTCCATGTCTGATTGAAGAATCGAGTTATGCGTTTTCCTGACTGCTACTAGAGCAGCCTCTTGAACCAACTGTGCCAGTTTTGCTCCAGACCATCCTGTATTTGGTATTAGACCATTACTCGAATCAAAGTTTTATTCAATTATCTATGAAACATCAATCTGTAGAGATTTTATACCTGGTAAGTTACTTGCATATGATGATAAGTCAACAGAATCAGACATCTTGACTTTGCTGGCATGAATCTTTAGAATATCTAATCTCCCTTTAGCATTTGGAGGACGGATTCTTATCTGATAAGATTGTGGTTTGGTATTTATTGACTCGGAATACTTCATAAAAGTCTGAAATAAGGTTGAATTGATCAACAAACCTTTCGATCAAATCGACCAGGACGTAGAAGAGCAGGGTCTAACAAATCTCTGCGATTGGTGGCACCCAAGAAAATCACACCTTTCCCGGTGTCAAAACCATCAAGCTCAATGAGTAGCTGGTTCAATGTGGTTTCTCTTTCTTGAGTCGCTGCATTGTATGACTGGTCTGAGTTTTCCTTGAAAATCCCTTGACGTCTACCAAATACAAATATTTAATATACATATCAGTTGATTTCCGTCTCAAGTTGAAAATTGACAGTCACTATATCAAAATCAAGATAAAAGGGAAAAGAATTTATATACCGAGTTGCCAAGGCGTCGATTTCATCGATGAAGATAACTGATGGCTTGTTTACCTGCGCAAGAAGATATCATTAAATAATATTGAACGCCTCTGCACAGAAATACTTATATAAGCATCTGTCTAATCACCTTAGCTCTTTTAAAAAGATCTCTGATACGAGCTGAACCAACCCCAACAAGAACTTCGACGAATTCAGATCCTGCCATTTGGTAAAACGGCACACCAGCTTCCCCCGCAATGGCTTTTGCAACGAGTGTCTGTGACATCAAATCAGGTTCAGTTGAGCTATACATCAATATTAGTGGATTATTAACCATTTCTGTTGTTTTTCTTAGTATTCTAAAGTGTTATACTTGTACTTATAAAAACACTAACCACTACTTATTACAATAAATGTTTAAGATTAGCATTACAATAGAAGGGTTCACATACCTTACCACAACCAGGGGGACCCTCCAGAAGAACTCCATGAGGAGGCTTAATTCCCATTTTATCAAACAGGTCTGGATTCTTCAAGTACTTTACAAGCTATCAAGGCATTGTGATAAATGTATGACAATAAAGGGTTAGTAATATTCAGTTCCCTGTTTCTCTTGAGCTTCCAAGATTTCAAAGAAAACATGTTTATGCAAATTTTACTTGATGGTGTACAGTAAAGCCCTAATGGTAAAGGGTTTTAGAAGCCAAGCAATCTAAATTCGTTATTATGAACAAGCTTTGTACATAAACAAATTCTAAGTTTCTTTGATTAAACGTTCAAGAATTTATAAGATATATGACACGTGCATATTTGCCCGAATTTTGGTCAAGAGATACCTCTTGAAGTTCGTCAACTGCTTCATCAATCCCTGCAACATCACCGAATTTAACACCAGTTGAACCCTGTCACGTAATATTCCATCTAATCAAAAACTCAACTAAAAAGGTATTAGAAGTCTTAAGCGTGTATAAAGGAGTAATGCTTATAATTTATAAACTTACATCAACACGAGCTTCTGCTTTAGACTGAGAAAAAGCAATCCCTTGCCACAAATCCTGTAAAAAAAGTTTTAGGTGATTGAGAGCACAAGCACTATCACTGATCTCAAACATGTAAAACGCTTGCAAGTATTATACCCATTTCCTGAAGTTCTTTGGTCTCCGTGAGAGTGTGAAACGAACAAGAAGAACCATAGTCATAACAACAAGTAGGATTGGTTTGAGAATTTCAACGCTTGATGATAGACCTCCAAATATGTAGAAATCAGAAAGCTTTGAGAAGATTCCCCCATCACCAAGAATATCGACAAGGTAATCCCATGATCTTTCAAGAGTACCAAGAAAGACTCTGAAAAACAGTTTCGAGAATGTCTTTACTATAGGCCAAACAACATAAACTGTAGTGATATAGGCAAAACTAGTGGCTGCAAAAACAGCTGAGGATAAGAATCCTCCAGCAACAGCTGCCGCTGCAGCAATAACTGTTGTCACCATTCCTAGCTCAACCATCACTCTACTTGAAATAGAAGATGCGACTGGGTTTGGAAAGTCTGTCACTTTTCCAACCCAAGACTGCAAATAAACATTCATTGCAGGTATAAATAAGTCAATAATTGGATACAATACATCTGTTTGTCAACTTAACCAACACTATAGATCATAATCTAGCAAATAAGATATGAACGAAAGATTGTTCACCGTCATGTGCCTTTCGATTTCGTACTGAGGACCAGTGTATTCTTTCAGAAGTGCTTGAGCTTCTCCAACTTCAAGCTTCATTGACCTACAAAGAAACAGATCAATGAAAAATACTGGATACATCAAAAACAAACTTTTATCAGTCTTGTCCTAGTAATTCACCATTTGGTTCTCTGTAAGCGTTTGACTCCAGGAATTTCTTTAAGATCAACGATGAAATCTCTAGAGCCACTCGTGTAAGGAACATCAGAAGGATCCTTCGATGTGAGCAGCTTGACTTTATCATTCTTCATAGCTTTTCTAAAATCTTCCAAGCTCATATTTGGCAATTCTTTTACAGTTTTCTCAAAGTGCTCCTCTTCAGATAACCCTGGCCCAAAAACTTGCTCGGGGACATAGAGCTTTCCCTTGTATTCCCTCAGAATATCACTCAAATAAACAGATTCATTTCCAATTTCGCTGCTATCTTGACTTGTACTTTTCTTCGTCTCCATTATCGTCTTGGAGTTAAGCTTCCTTTTGATGAATTCAAACGGACCCGTCGCATTAGCGCCTTTGATTAAGTTCTCTTTCTCCTTCAGACTATACAGTTTATCCCCAATTCGGTAACGAGGTTCAACCTGGCTAGGATTCTCTTTCAAAACCCTAGTTACGAAATCATCAGCAGCTGGATTGTTCGCCTCGCTGGACCGAGATGGACCAGATTTCAATTCGCAGAGAACTGTAAACGACCGACGCAGAACTGGAGCTCTCCATCGACTTTTGTCAACAAAACTCGATGCAGTCGCGTGTTTCCCAACCGATTTCTTATGATTTTCAGGGAAACGAATACCGAGCGAGAAGAATGTGTCAACAGAAGCCATAAATTTTAGAAGATAACCATGTACATACAAAAAGAGGAAGCTTCAGTGAGTGAACCTTGGAAAATTGAATCGCATTGTGCGAATTTGAATTTCTCCTTCGCTGTGGATAAGAAAAGAGCAAACGAAGGTTTACTGAATCAGGGGGTTTTTCTACTCAGTTAAACTGGTTTCTGTACCGGGTCGGGTTGACCCTGCTTAGTGAGCATTTATGTCACGTGTCGAAAATGACACCTGTTAGTGTGATCGATCAAAATACACGACTATTGTAGAAACAATAATAAGGAACATCCCGCTAATATACGCATACAAGGAAGCTAGAGGTAATCACTCTAAAAAAAAGTAGAACAAATCTTAGACGGCGATAACAACATCAAAATGAATATAACATCTCCTTGTAGAGGTAAATATCAATCGGTTTTTACCGAAAATTTGGGTCAAATTTTGGAACTTAATTCAATTATCTTGTAGCAAACTAAAATTTATTTCTAGATATCATTTATATTAATAATGTTACCAAAACGTTAAATATTAGAACAAAAAACTTATATGTGTACAAAGTCTCTTTTTATTGCACTATATTGGAAAGTTCAAAACAACGTGGTTTACTAGTTTTTGTTAGAAAAAAATATCATTTAAATACCGAACTATCAAAAAGTATTGAGAAAAATATTTAAATTTTTTCTCTTTTCAAAGATTACTCAACGTTTTGTTGAGTTTTATTTAAATATCAATTTTTTTTTATTTTGCCAATTGAGTGTCGATGTTAAGTGTATTAACGGATTTGATTAATTTTGTTAGTGACTAGCATTAATACACGTTTAACTGATATGAAGAAGTTGATTCTAAAAATTAATCAGATCCGTTAATAGATTTAATATTGACATCCCGATTGGCTAAGTCAAAGAAAATTTAGTATTTAAATAGAATTCAACACAAAATTGAGTAATTTTTGAAAAGAGTAAAAAGTTTAGTATTTTTTCAACACTTTTTGAAAATTCAGTGTTTAAATGACATTTTTCTGTTTTTATTAGGTTGAGAAGTTATCAAGTTGAATATGAAATTATTAAAGCATTTCTTTTGATGAGTTGAAAATCGTGTTGTCTTTTAGGGAGGGTGTCCATGGGTAAAGTTTATAAAGCAAAGATTTTAGGACATGTCCATTGGTTAAGAATTCATTAGAGATTCTTAACATTATTTTAATCATATATTTTTAAAACATTAATTTAATAAAAAATTGTTACTATTTTTAAAAAAGTAACTCACAAATCCAATAAAAAGGTCTAAGAACTTAATATATAATTTATTTTCTAATTATTTTTTAACACATATTTACTAAGAACTTTCTTTAGGAAATGTCAATGGAAGTGGTCTTAGAGAATCTCCAACAATGATTCTAGAGGAGTATCTTAACAATATAATATTAATAAATTTTTTAAAAAGAAGAGAAAGACATCAGAAGTGGTTCTAAAATCTCTTAAATTATAACCACTTCTAAAGGAGTTTCTTATATTTGTAAAATTTTCATTGGTTCAAATAACTTTTTTACTATAAAATAATAAAAAAATAAAACTAAAATTAAATAATTATTATTTTATTGGGAAATACTTTTGTTGGGGTTTTAAACCATTTGAGATAGTCTTAGACACTCGAATTTATATAAATATTGGGGTACCAATTTTATTAAAAGCAATTTGGTAATGTGGTTAAATACATCAAGTTTAGCTTTGTAGGTTTGATGTTCGATTCTCTTCAACCCATTTTTTTTTCTTTGTTTTCCTTTTCTCATTTCTTTCTTCAGCAAATATAATTTTATTAGTTAACATCATTGTTTACAAGGCGATACAAAAAATTAGGAAAATTCCTTAAAATACATCATTCATATGTCAAAAAGTTAAAAGAATATTATAATTATATTTGATTATATTATATTTTTTATTAGATTATATTGAGTGATGCTGAATCTCAGGCAATAAATGAAACACATGGAATTGGAGAATTTGAGTTCCTGTTTGGAATGGTAATTTGGTATGATCTTCTTTATATTGTTAATACAATAAGCAAAACTTTAGAGTAAGAGGATATGAATAATGAGGCTGCTATTTTTTGTTAGGTGGGTTTGTTGATTATTTTGAAAGGCTATAGAGAAACATGTTTTGAGAAAGCAAAAGTTGAAGCTATACAAATTGCCATTGATATGGAGATTGAACCACCATTTTCTTCAAAACTAAAACGCTTGATAAAAAAAAGCAATACGGTGAAGATGCTAAAAAGTTGATGAAAGTAACCCATTAAATGTGGAGGAGAGTTTTAGAATTGATTATTTCATCAACATTTTGGATCAAGCTATAATATCTCTTGAGGTTAGACTCGAGCAATTTCAACGTCATGAAGAAATTTTTGGATTTTTGTTTGGTTTGAAAAAACTAAAAGCAACAAAGGATGATGAGTTGATGACATCTTGTGTCAAGCTTGAAGCTTCTTTAGAGCATTGATGGAACTTCGATATCTAAGAGGAATGCTGCCAAAGGAAATTACAAAGGTCGTCGAAATGCTGAAATTTCTAAAAAGAATGGATGGTTGCTATCCAAACACAAAGATTGCTTATCGTATATTACTAACCATTTTGATTTCAGTTGCATCTGCAGAAAGAAGTTTTTCTAAGTTAAATCTCATAAGAATTATCTACGTTCGATTATATCTCAAGAGTGATTAAATGGATTGTCGATGATATCAATATAAGACGAACTAGCTGAAGCACTTGACTATTCGAAATAGATAAATGATTTTGTAGGAAAAAAGCAAGGAGAACTATATTTCATGAATGATGTATTGATGTTTTTATTTTCATTCTTCTAGAACATATTAATTTTTACAATATTTTAGTTTTATTATGTATTGAAATAATATATGAGTTTATTTGAGGACATCAAATTTTAACTACGTTTTAGGCGCTTTTTAGATTTAGACAAATACTGGTTTTACGTTCCCAACTTTACCTTTTAAAAAAAAAAATTGGTGGCTATGTTTGTGCTACCGTCTTTATCAGGTTTTTTGGGTCATCTAGAGTATTAGTATTATAGTGGAGAATAATTATACCAATAATACAATAAATCTGCTAATTTCGACTAACATATCTCGAAATTTTAGGAGGGGTGTATGTGAAATTTGAAAATAAATTATGTTAAAATTACAAATCCATTGTTATTAAAACAAAAAGTTTAAAACGTCTAACGAAATCTACTGTAATTGAATAAGTGATTTAAGAAAATACCATGAAATTCACTGGTATTAGAAATATTTTATATACATGATTCTTGGTGATTTGATGGTATCTAAGTGTATTTTCTTAGTTAAAAATACAAAATCTCAAATCTCATGGTTTTAGGTATGATTGTAGAGAATTTTAAAACAAATCACATGGATTTTTCTAATTGACCTTAAATCACGTAAAAACTCAAATCACTTTAAATCATTTGAAATGTTTGTTAGAATACACTTGCCTAAAATTTGACATACCAAAAGCCAAATTAAGAAACCAAACATTAAAATGAAATGACATTAGTTAAATTGAAATTACATCATAGCTTTCCACAGGAGAATCTGAATACCCCAAACAACTCGTTCAAGACAACTCACCAAACATAACCCAAGGAGCTTATGCTACATGTCCTTAATGAAATTGAAAGATTTCTAAAATGAAACTATTGCGCTTCTTTAAGAGGGATCTCAAACAAGTCTACAATCAACCGATGAAGGAGTCAGAGCCGGAGAAGTCAACATGAACGACTGAAAACTGGAAAAGAGAATGTAATAACCAAACATATATCACTCGAACAGTCGAACCTGGCGATAAAATATGGAAGAGGAAACTACAAAATGTCTAAACAATTCATCACGTAGGATGAAGAAAGCGATTCGAATATGCCAAGAAAACTGTGACATCAATGATGAGAAAATCAAAACAAAAACTTAGAGAAAAACCAAACCAAACACACTTAAACCGTCATATCATAGACAAGCCACCAGAACCACACAAGCATTAATCAACCAACCTAACAAACCCAAAACCTAACTGCTAGCAAAAACCCAACCATATCCGCTTAACAAAAACATCATAACACGCTAGCTTTCTACATTAAACTATGTGATGATGCTAGAGGAAGCATGCCAAAAATATGCGATGGCTAAGCAGAACAAATAACTATCTAGATCTGGCAACACTAGCAAATAGGCAAGGAGAATATGTGTCAACGCCGAAGGGATAATGTTTTCTCTGTTAGATATATTAAGTGGGGTCACATGTATAATTAAATGTGTTAGGGCCATTATTTAATTAGCTTTATTAGGAAGTTGTCATTTTTGTGATTAAGGAAAGTTATGGGCATAAATGTTATGAAATGTTAATGTGGATACCCTTTGGAAATTTCTAATTTGATGAGATGCCAAATTAGAAATTATTCTTTATATATATGAGGTTGTGGTCCCCAAAGCAATCCTAGCTGAAAATTCAGAATTCTCTCTGTATCCTCATCACCAGAGGACTTATGTTCAAATAAGATTTGCTTTGAAATATCAAACCTATCGATCATGAAGCTATGGATTCTTCAGGTACGCTTCCGCTTAAGTCTTAAATCATCAGGAACTGAATTGGGTAAGGTTTATGAAATTACAAATTTCAATAATAAATGGTAGCAGAGCCACTTTTTCAGTTTCTTATTGATAATTATGGTTTATTATCAAATTTGGCACATAAAGATATAAAGTTTTCAAATTCTTTTGTTGTTATTTGAAAACTCGACGAGTTTTCTTAGAAAACTCAAAAGAATTTATGAACTCGTTCGTCGATGTAAAGAAAACATAAAAACTAATTAAAGTAAGAGAAAATTGTGAGCAATGCCATAAATCAAGAAATTTTATGGCAAATACTATATAAAATCAAAAAAGTACCATATGTCACTTCCTAGTATTTTACTTTCACTTTCCCTACTTTTTCCCTAGAATTAATTGAAAAAATTCAACTTTTCTCATGAGAGAAAAATGACATCAGTTAACGTGTAACAGATATGGTGGACGAGATTAGCCAAAATTTGTCCATGGGGATAGAGATCCGAATATTGTCTACGAGGCGGTGAACCTATATGGTGGACAAGACAAAGTCTCGTTAACTGATAATGCTCTATTAGCACACTCATCTTGAAGTCACCGGGAAAATGAACGAACGACTCAAAAGACTGTCCACCATCTGAAGCAGGAGTGAAAGGTCCTGTACATAAAAGTCGGCATAAATCGTCCACCAAAATCTCGTCCACTAGATCGCTCTGATGTATCGTAAAGATTCGTCTACAGAAGCACCAGAGAAAAATTCAAATCATGTCCACTTGACTCGAACATATTCATCCACAGAAGCACCAAAATTGGATCTAAATCTTTTCCACCATATTCGCAAAGATTCGTCCACGAAAACACCAGGGACAGATCCAAATCTTGTCCACGAGACTCGCACGACTTAATGATGCATTCATTCTCAACATCTTAATTTAATTATCATTTAAAAAAAAAAATAATCATCATTATAGTTAATTAATTTTCTATCAATCACAATAAAAATCCCACCAAAACATGGCCAAAAAACAGGGGAAAATCTATCTTTTATACACTATTAAGAACCGTATATTTATGGTATAACATACAAACATTTGCCATTATAGCATATGATGTAAGATTTGTTGCCAATATGACATAAATCATGATAATCCCTTTATTAAATGTGGTCGACTTTGCTTCACTTAAGATGACACGTGCTTTAGTTTTTTTTTTTACAAAAAAGCAAATAAATTAAATTACATGGCGTTTTCAGCATACCACGGTACATACCCATTATAAGAGGAAAAAATGTTTTTCTCTCTAGCACTTCTTGCAAGTAAATCAGCTCTACTGTTCAATTCCCTATCACAATGTGTCAGATTGAACTGTTGGAAGCTTCACTTCAAGAGTTTGACTTCCGCTATCTCTGCTGCAAAAATTGGCCACTCTGTAGGATTATCCAAGAGTTTAATCAGGTCTGTCGAGTCCGTGCGGAAACTGGGACATTGAATGGACATACTTCTCAAACATTTAAGTGCCCATAACAAGGCAAGCAACTCTGTATGTAAAGGAGAAATACCCCGTCGAATGCCAGCACATCCCATGAAAATGGATTTTCCACTGTCGGCAAATATTGACCAGCCGATGCCGCTTAAAGTGTCGCCCGATTTCCAAGATCCATCAATATTACAACAATTAACCATAGACGGGGAAGTATCCCCTTGAAAACTTCTAACTGTATTCTTCAGAAAATGCTTCTCAGTTACCGTGGAATTAGCTGAAAACCATTCCATCGCTTCCTTAGATGTTATTTCTATAATGTCAATAGGTGTCCATGAGGAGTTATTAAAAAACTTTGCATTTCGTGCTTTCCAAATATACCAGAGGATCCAAGGGAACATTTTGAAGACTTTGTCCGCAGAGGATTCTTCCACCGCTTTCGTTAACAAGTAATGCATATTCTGGTAGAGGTTATCTGTAAGAAAAGTCCCAGGTGGACTTGGAATATTTGAAAGTGCCCAACTCTGAAACGCAGACGGACATGAGAATAAGGTGTGGTTTACAGATTCATGAGCAATACCACATCGCGAGCAAAAGTCATCATTCCTCAGTTTCCTTCTTGCCAATTGCTCATCAACAGCAAGCGCACCCGAAAGGACTTGCCATAGAAAGTTTTTAACTTAGTAGGAGCTGATATTCCCCAAACCCCAACGAGAAGTGGTGTTATCGACGGTTGTTCCGGCCAACCATGAACTTGATCATTGTACACATTTAAGGCAACCTCATATCCTGATTTAACAGAATAGATACTTGATTTTGTAAAGTGCCAACAATATCTATCCGATACATAAGATGACGGTCATATTGAGAGAATAAAAAGTATATCCTCCTTTTTAATTACCTCCTGAATCAAGTGTACATTCCAGCTAGGTGAATTGGCCACCATTAAATCATATATTCTTAAGTCCTGGATTATATAATTTCGAGAACTTTGAGCTGGTCTAGGTGTTCTTGTAGGCACCCATGGGTCCTGCCATACTCGTGTGTTACGTCATGTCCCAATTGTTCGACGTATAACGAATGATAGTAGAGATTCAGAATCTATTATACTTCGCCAACCATAAGAAGCTCTTGTGGTATTTTGTTACTTGGAAGATGCTCCCATTTTTATAGTAACGTTCTTTAAAAATACGGGCAATGAACGAATCGGGTTTTGAAAATAATCGCCATAATTGTTTAGCCAAGAGAGCTTTGTTAAAAAATTGTAGAGATCGGAAACCAAGCCCCCCCCCCCCCCCNTCCCCCCCCCATTGTTTAGGCAAACATAGTTTGTGCCATGCTATCCAGTGAATACCACTTGATCTCCTAGATGTATGCAATGGCGCCAGTTAGTTTTCTAAGAAGCGTCATAGGGAGCTGAAAATAGGACATGACATATGTTGGTAAATCTTGGGCTACCGATTTGATAAGAACTTTTTTGCCTCCTTTAGAAAGAAAACGTGATGACCATCCATTAATGCGGTTATTCAGACGATCACGAACATACGCAAAGATTTTAGCTTTGAATCCCTGTAATTGTTATGGAATCCCTACGTATTTTCCTTTTCCTCCTTCTATATAGATACCTAGACGTCATTTTAACAGCAAATGGTCCTGAAGAGGGAACGTGTTCCCAAAGATAACAGTCGACTTGTTGAAGTTAATACACTGACCTGAAGAATTCTCATATAATTGAAGGATATTTGCGATTTCCTAAAACTGTGCCAGAGTAGCCCGACAGAAGAACAAACTGTCATCGACAAAGAGAAGATGAGATAATGGTGGGTAACTTTTAGCAATACGAATCCCTTCCAGGAGACTAGATGCTTACACATGCCGTAAATTGGCAATAAGAACCTCCATACAAAGGATAAATAAGTAGGGCGATAGAGGATCCCCTTGCCTTAAGCCTCAGGTTGGCACAATCGCTCCTTTTGGCGAACCATTAAGTAAGACACTATAAGTAACAGAAGTGACACAGGACATGATCCACTGTATCCAGATTCCATCAAAACCAAACTTTACCATTAGTTTTCTTAAAAACGACCATTCTACACGATCATAGGCTTTACTTATATATGTCTTAATTGTCATGAAACCTTTTCGGAAACTATACTGCGTTTGCAAAGCATGGAAAGCTTCTTGGGCTAAGAGCACGTTATCAATGATAGACCGTCCAGCGACAAAAGCCGATTGGGTTTCCGAAATAATGTGAGGTAGTTCTTTATGAAGTATTTGACAAAGAACTTTGGATATAATTTTATAGCTTACATTACACAAGCTAATTGGCCTAAACTCCTTCATTCCTTGTGGTTGGTCCGTTTTTGGATAAGACAAATGTTTTCCAAATTTATGGAATCATCTAAAGTTCCTCTCAGCATGAAGATTTGAATTATCTTTGTTAGGTGGGAACCCACAATATGCCAGTCTCGTTGGTAGAAAAGCGATGTCATACCATAAGGACCGGGAGCCTTCTCCGGCCCCATAGCAAATAAAGTTGCTTTTACTTCTTCTACCGGAATAGGAGCAAGTAACCGTGTATTCATCTCTGGAGTAACACGAGGTTCTAGTGGATTAAGAGCCTCTCGAATATTAGTCGTTGTTGACGCGGTAAACAACGATTGAAAATAAGAAATAGCTTATTTTTCAGTCTCTTCCTCTTTTTCTATCCAGTTTCTTGATTCAGTCCGAAGACCCATTATGCGATTTCATGCCCGTCGAAGTTTAGTGGAGGCATGAACGAAACTAGGGTTTGGGTCCCCTTCCTGTAACCAAAGAACACGGCTTTTCTGGTTCCAGTACAATTCTTCCGCTGAAAGAGCAATATGAAGGTTGTTCGTTAAACGTGGAATTTCGTGTACCAAAGCATCATTTTAATACGATTGGTCCAACTGCCTTTTAAGATCCATCACCAACTCCCCTGAGTTAACGAACTCTTTATTTCTCCACTTCGAAATTTCACCACGACAGTTCTTTATTCGAGAACTAATATTCACACTATCCTCTGGCAATGTTGACGTCCATCCAGATCTAACAACTTGCTCAAATTCAGGTTTTGCTACCCATTGTTTATCAAAACAAAATTGCTTTAAGCCATTAAAGCGTTTTTTACTCACCCGTAGTAAAACTGGGCGATGGTCTGAGCCCTGGAAGCTCAGATACTCAATATAAGAATGTGAAAAGCAGTCATACCACATTTCGTTTCCCATTCCCCGGTCCAGGCGGCATCGTATTGTATCGGTTCCCCATCTACCAACCCAAGATAGACAATTTTCTGTGAACGGGAATTCCACCATTCCACAACATTGTTTCATAAGCCTAAAATCAAGAAAAGAACTTTCACTGCAAATCCTACCCCCTCGTTTTTCATGATGGTCTGCAATCTCGTTAAAATCTCCAATTAAAGCCCAAGGAGAAAAGCGCATTGAGTTATTTTGTTTCAAAGATTCCCACACCTATTCGCGATTTGTAACAACATGTGCACCATAAACCAAATATATAAAGATTTTATTGCTTTCAATAGTAATCATGGTATCGATTACATTTTTTCGAAGAAAGAACAATAACTTGAAAGTGCGAAAGAGCTAGGAGGCCTAGTCCCCCACTCCGACCAGAAGGGTCCACTTAAAATAAAAAATCATAACCAAGGTGAGCTTAAATATCTTGAAAAAATTCTCGCGGTTTTTTGGTCTCCATTAGAAACAAGACTCCCGGGAACAATGTACGCTGAAATTCCCAAAGTCTTCGAATTGCCAAGAAGCTTCCTGCTCCTTGACAATTCCAGCTCAAAATCATTTCAGTCTTCTGCCAGTGGTTTTCCTTCAACCAACTGGCTTACTTTGTCCTCAAACTTCTTTCCTTCAGGAGGATCCATCTTTGAGTGAGATGAGATTAATTCGACAATAATTTCGGGATTACCTTGCATACTCGCAGTTTGCCTCCTAAGATTTTTTCCTTTAAACGGATCATGTCCAATTTTTTTCTTTGGGTTTAAAGCTTTCCCAGAACGATTATCATCATTTCTATTGTCTGGGCCCATGACACTTTTCAAAGGGGAAATGATCTCTGATAAATCCACCTGAGAAAAATTCGCATACTCCTTCGATGCATTCTATCCAATAAGCAATGGACTATCAAATGGGCCAAAATTCGAAATCATGTTATCACTCAAGTGATCATCTGAAAACTGGGCCATAAGAGCATTTGAAAGTCCAAACGAATCTCCAAATTCAGAGACTGATACATGTTGCACCGGTTGGGTTGGACTAAGAGCAAATGGACTTTCTGAAAACTGTTGGGCCCCTTCTTTTGCACCATCGAAACCCAAACCACTCTGGTCCTTTGCGTTTAGGTCAAGTCCATGTATCAGACATTTTTCACCACAGCTAAGAGCTTCATCATCAATTTTCGCTGGTGGTTCTTCCGGCGTACTTTCCAGCGCCGATGAGGGACCTGCACCACCAAACTCCATATTCTTAGCATTTGAGCCACCAAACGCCTGCATCACCCAATCTTTTGTCTCATTGCCTCGATTCCGGTTTCGGTATTCATCGTCATCACCAAACAATTTTTGTTTAGCAGAAACTCGAGGAACAAGAATCCTTGATGCAGTGGTTCCCACTGAATTTGGGATTTGAGGCTCTACCATAGCCAATTTATTGAATCGATTAGGTGAAGAAATACCATCAACATCATTCTTTGTTGAATCGTTAATCAGTGGTTGTTGTCTTTGCCGGTTTTCACGCCTCTTGATTGCTCCTTCTGGGCAATACTTGCTTTCATGGTTGATGCAATTGCATCGAGTACAATAGCGGTGCAATTTTTCAAAGTACAAACGTACTCTAATCACATCACCATTTGCAAAACACAGCTCTCTTGAGAAGTAAATCTGTTTCCGACACTCTATAGTGATGAGGACTCGGCCACCATCAACGTCACAATCAACCACCTCTCTCGAATCGGATTCTACAGTCCGTAGTGTCTCCTCCGCCCGATATAATTTCAGTACACCCTTTAATCTTATCCAAATTAATGTTTGTGATGGGAAGTCTCTACGGATTGTCGGAGTCAATTTTTCCATAAGAACAAACCAACCATCAAAGTGGTAAGGACGATTGTCTAAGACCTTTTTGAAATCTTCCTCTCATACCCCTGAACATGACCTTTGCACCTCCATATAGAAGGAAACAGAGACAAAATTGTCTTGATTTTAGGAACATGGGTCGTTGGGTTTAGTACTTTTTCCATAATTGTTCTCTCATATCGCTTGAGAAGAACGAAATTATCAAAGGCTGGAACATTCAACGGTTTTGGTTTCTTTTTGTCACCATCCTTCTTCACCATGGATGATTGAGAAGCCATGATTAACTTAAGAGCAAGAGAGAAGAAATAGAATAGAAGGGAAGCAAGAAAGAGATGATAAGATAGGTAGTACGACGACGAAATAAATACTGCAAGCCTTGATGGAGAAAAGAAACTGGGATTTCTGCTGATTTTTTTGATTAATTGCTTGAGATTTTGTCCAGCAACTCAGTATGTAGAGGAAATCATGACGGGATTTCGGTATTGCCTTAAAGCTTCAGAGGAAATTGTGAGGGAATCTCAAAATTTCAATAGTGAATATAATCAAAATGATTTTGAAAACTTGTCAGATCTGATTTGGTTTCATCATAAAAAGAGGACTCCGCAAGTCGAAATCTCTGCCTCACTTCCGACACTTCCGGCCATAATTGCAGAAGGTGAATCATAACTTTGTCATAACGCTCGACGATATTCAAATCATCGTCTCCGAACTACATATTACAAACTTACTGTTGCAAATATGATTTAAATAGTTCTTTTAAATACTTTTTATCATGGTATTTCATGTAATAATTGTTTCTAGAGTGTGCTTTAGTTTTTTATGAGTGTTGTTATGTCAACACGTTATGGTTTCATTAATGAAACCAATAGCCACGTGTTAGTGTATTGAAGCAACTTTCATCACGTTTTATGTTGAAACATTACAAGCTTGGGCTTTTAACCCACTAAGGAAATTAAAAGAAAAAGTTTCGAACTGGGTTTTAATAAGTCAACCCACTTTTAAGGCTTTAGATAACGTTTTACATGAAACGTTAAACCGAAAGTCTTTTTCTTTTATGGGCTAAAGTCCAAACCCAAAAATTAATTACGTAGTGGACTTTGATAATGTCAGTCCACTAAAACAGTTAGAAGCAATAAGGGAAACGTAAGTTTCACTCATGGGCTTTTAATTTTATAAACTATGGGCCTACGTAACTAAATTAAAGAAATGTCCAATTAATAAAGTTATTGGGTTCAATTTCCTGCTTTCGATTATTATTGACCCAATTTTTATCGAACTTGCTCTCGATTAAAGTATTATAAAAACCATTAAATAACTTCAGATTTTAAAAAACTTCATATTCTTGTATAAAGTATCTTGAGCCATAAAGTTAATTAGAACTAGAACAAAACTAAAGTTTGAATTAATAATTAAATTAGATTGAATATGTTAAATATTGGAGTTGATTAATAATTTAAGATGTTGCCAGAGTGACCTATTTTGGAGATATTTATTTTATGGAAAATATTAAACATTGTATATATGTATATTCATGCAGATATTATATTGACCCAAAGGTAGATTAATATTTGGCCGAATTGTATATATACCTATGATGATGAACACAACAATTATTTGGACTAAAACATGTGAATGATAAATCGGTCCAAAGAAAGGTTTATCATTTATCATGAATTATTGTCAATGTTTGATCGTTACAACAAGAGTACCGCTAGTAGTTAATATTACTGTCCAAAGACTTGATATTAACGTTACACTTGGTATCTTGGATGGGTTGTACAATTGTTTGATATTTATTATTGATTACTTCGGTTAGTGGGCACTAATTATGAAATGTTCTCTCTTTAGCAAACATTGCTTATTTATCTGCCAACTTAGGATCAATTCCAACTATTACGGGCTCTAACTTTAGCGAATGAAAAAGTAAAGTTAAGATCGTTCTGGGGTGTATGGATCTTGACCTTGCGCTAAAGATGAAAACCTTGCTTCTCCTTTGGATACCAACACTACTGAGTATAAAGTTAATTATGAGAAGTAGGAACATTCCAATCGCATTGGTCTAATGATCATTAAAGACACCATTCCAGAAACCTTTAGAGGTGGTGAGGAGATCAAAGATCTCAAACTGTTCCTTGCCAAAATGGATATGCGCTTCGCAAGAAGCGATAAAGCGAAAATAAGCATGCTTATGCATCACTTTAGTACGATAAGGTATTACGGCAAAGAAACAATAAGAGAGTACACTTTGGAAATGTCTAACATTGTTTTAAAACTCAAGACACTTAAAATTGAGCTTCCGGTTGAATTGCTCATATACTTTGTCTTGAACTCTCTTCCTCCTCAGTTTAATCAGTTGAAATATAATTATAACCCAAAGAAGGAGCAATGGTATTTTAATGAGCTCATTGTGTATTGTGTGCAAGAGGAAGAGAGAATGAAACAAGATAGGACAGAAAGTGCTCATATGGTTAACACCTCTAAAAGTTTGGGCAAAAGAAGGAAACTTGAGCCCACTAAGAATGAAGATGCTAAAGGTCCAAGCCAGAATAAACAGGCTAAGGGTGAGGACACCTGTTTCTTTTGCAAAAAGGTTGGACACCTAAAGAAGGACTGCCATAAGTATCACGCTTGGCGTGGTAAAAAGGGTATGTTCCTTGATATGGTAAGTTCTGAAATAAATTTAGTTAACGTACCTAGAAACACTTGGTGGTTAGACTCATGTGCTACTACTAACATCAGTGTTTCATTACAGGATTGCCTAAGCTACCGAAAACCAATTGATGTTGAAAGATGCATTCATGTGGCTAATGGTTTTTTGGTAGATATGGAGGCAATCACGCATTTTTACTGTGTTTTAGTTCCGGCCGTTTTTTTGGATTTGAAAGACATTTTGTTGTTCCGTCTTTGCGACGGAATCTAGTCTTTGTCCTTATTTAGACAGATCATGTTGTTCCTGTCTAATTGAGAACGGAGTAGCTACTTTGTCTTTAAATTCAAACTTTGTTGGGACCGGTAAACTTTTGGATAATCACAATCTTTATATGCTTGACACTATAAATTCTAAAGTTGACAATATGAGTTTCAAATCAAGAGGTACTAAATTAACATTTAAAAATGCAAATTTGGGAACTCTATGACACAAGCGACTACGTTACATCTCTAGAAATAGAGTTGAGCGACTTTTGTCAGAATGTATATTGAGTTAGTAAACTTTACATATTTGGATTTATGTGAAGATTGCATTAAAGGAAAACATACCATAAATAAGAAACTAGGTGCATATAGAGCTACGAAAGTCTTTGAGTGGATAAATACATATATTCATGGACCGTTTTCCATTCTGGAACAGTCAACAATACTTTATATCATTCATTGACAATTACTCTTGATATGCGTACCTATTTTATATTCATGAAAAATTAAGGTCGACGTGTTCATAAAGTTTAAGGATAAGGTCGAGAATCAACTCGACCGAAGAATAAAGTTTGTCAGATCTGATCGTGGTAGTGAATACTACAGTCGGTATGACGATTCAGGAGAACAACGTCCATGACCATTTGCTAGATACATAGAGGAGTGTGGTATAGTACCTCAGTACATAATATCATGAATAGTGTATCTGAAAGAAGGAACCGCACTCTCAAGAACATGGTAAGGAGTATGATTAGTCATTCTACCTTACCTGAATCACTTTGGGGAGAGGCACTAAATATTGTAGCTTACATTCTTAATAGAGTACCAACTAAAGTAACTGTTAAAACTCCTTATGAGCTTTGGACTGGACGAAAACCCAGTCAAAAGTATTTTCACATATGGGAATGTCCAGCTAAGGTTAGGCCTTATAGGCCATATGAAAAGAAACTAGACTCCAGAATTGTGAGTAGTTACTTTGTTGGGTATGCATAACGATCTTAGGGATAAAAGTTTTATGATCCCACTATAAAGAATATTTTTGAGACGGGAACGACTAAATTCTTTGAGGATATTGAATTTGGGGGGGGGGGGGGGGGGGANTAGAAATATCATCTTTGAGAAAAACTCGGCTCCGGTTATTATACCAATTCGTATAGTTGCTTTGGATAAAGCAAATTCGGAACCTCAAGTTGATAATAAAGTTCTTCCTCCAACTCAGGATGTCGATGATATCGATATCGGATGTCAAATTCAAAATCCTCAAGAGCCAGTGCAACAAAAGCAAGCCCATTTGCGTCGGCCCACTATAATGAAGAGAAACGTTATTCCGGTTGACAATATAGTGTTTCAATTGGAACATGAAGAAAAATCAAACTCTTTTGGAAGATGTATCTATCAACTTTTGTGAGGCAATGAGTTGTTCTAATTCAGATAAGTGGACTGAAGCAATGAAAGAGGAGTATCAGTCGATGCTAGACAATAAGGTTTGAGACCTTGTCCAATTACCAGAAGGAAAGAAACCGATTGGTTGTAAATGGATTTTTTATAACCAAGAAGGATTTGGTTGGTAATATGGAAGGGTATAAGGCTCTTACAGTGGCTAAAGGCTATACTCATAAGGAAGGGATTGACTATAAAGAGACTTTCTCTTTATTGAAGGAATCTTTTAGGACAATAATGACTTTAGTTGCAAATTATGATTTAGAGTTTCATCAGATGGATTCTCAATGGACGCATTGATGAAATGATTTATATGGAGCAACCAGAAAGCATTGTCTTAGGTAATGCAAAGAAAATGGTATGCAAATTGACTAAATTCATCTATGGGCTAAGATAGGCTTCCGTCAAAAGGTACCACAAATTTCATAAGGTTATCATCTCCTTTGGTTTTGAGATGAATTTTGTTGAAGATTGTGTGTATCAAAAGTTCAATAGGAGTAAGTGTATATTCCTGGTTTTATATGTCGATGACATACTATTGGCCACTAACGGTATAAGCATGCTGGTAAACACCAAGAAAATTCTTAAGAAAAATCTTGAGATGAAAGATCTTGGTGAGGCATCTTTTGTATTAGGAATCAAGATTCGTCGAGATCGTTCTTGACGAATTCTTGGATTATTATAACAAAAGAGTTATATCGATAAAATTCTTAAAAGATTTGGCATGCAAAATTGTGAACCAGGAGATACTCCAGTCGCTAAAGGAGACAAATTTTGTCTCGCTCAATGCACTATAGTAAATTTAGAAATTCAGGAGATGCAGAAGATTCCTTATGCGCCAGCAGTAGGGAGTCTTATGTATGCTCAAGTTTGTACGCATCCGGATATTGTTGGCATAGTTGGAATGTTGGGCAGATATTTAAGCAATCCAGGTATGAACCACTGGAAAGCATCCAAAAGGGTCATAAGGTACCTGTAGAGAACAAAATGCTCACGTATCAGAAATTATAACTTTTGGAGATCATTATGTAATCTGATTATGGTTTTGGTGGATTCCAAGATAGTAGAAAACCTACATTAGGTTACGTTTTTCAGTTGGCTGGTGGAGCTAATGCATAACATATTGTAAATAAACATTCTTAGGTTCCTCTACCATGACCGCATAATTGGTAGGTCTACGAGGCATCCAATTAAGGAATATGGCTGATAAATTTTGTCACATGGCTGCAAATTCTTAAGGGAATTAAAATATCATTAAAGTTATATTGTGACAATAAGGAAGCCATTTTGTACAATTCGGTAAAGTCTAAACCTGTAGACATAAAGTACCGAATTGTTAAGGAAAATATACAAAGTGGTCAGGTTTCCATAGAACACTTAGAGAAAAACTTCATGATTGTAGATCCTCTTACAAAAGGTATTGTACCAAGGGTTTTTTATGAGCATATTGTTCGAATAGGCATTAAGTTGTTTGAGGATTAGTGGGAGTTTGTCATACGGTTTTGGGTTCTATGGTTTTGGCCTTTTGGGTGTACATATGTACACATTTTCTGATCAAAAATAAAGTTAAAGTAAAGTTTCGGCTTACACTTTGTACCATAAGGTTAGGGATCTCACTAAAGTAGGACCAGTTGGAAATTGACGTGTACAGACCACCTTTCATGTGATTTCATAAGTGATCTATGTCATTTGAATATGGTGATTTAGTGACCATGGAAGGTTTAGTTATGATTGATATAACAAAGACCGCCATGATCCTATGTTGTTGTTGTCAATGGACGAGATTGTTATGCTTTCGGTTATTAATGGCATATTTGAGCTCATAAAGTCTAACACATTTTTCAAGATACTTATATGACCCAGTGGGAGATTATTAGATCTATTAAGTGGGGTCACATGTACAATTAAATGTGTTATGGCCATTAATTAATTAGGCTTTATTAAGGAAGTGGTCACTTTTGTGATTAAGGAAAACTATGGGCATATATGTTATGAAATATTAATGTGTGGATACCCTATGGAATTTCTAATTTGATGAGGGGCCAAATTAGAAATTATTCTCTATATATATAAGGTTATGGTTTCTAAAGCAATCTTATCCGAAAATTCATAATTCTCTCTGGATCCTCATCACCAGAAGACTTAGGTTCAAATAAGATTTGCTTTGGAAGACCAAACATATCGATCCTGAAGCTATGGATTCTTCATGTACGCTTCCGTTTAAGTTTTAAATCATCAGGAACTGAATTGGTTAAGGTTTATGGAATTACAAATTCCAACATTCTCTGATGAAACTCGACACTAAAACTAAGACAATAGAGAAAAACCAACGAAAAGAGAAGCAAGAACAAGAGAAAACCGCTGACAACGGTAAGAAACCATCGACTATCGGTTTCTAGACCAAAGAGAGGTGGTGTCTTTGGTGCAGAAAAGAAGAGAAATTAGGTCTAAACTCGAATAGGCTTTTGATTTTTTATCGGTTATGAAGTGAAATTCTCGTTTTTGAGGTAGTCTTTTGTGTTGGGTTCATCAGTTTGTTCACATAATCGCATCCAAAGCTTTTCAAAGGTCTAGAATGCTTGCGAAGTTGCGAGTATTTGTTTTGGCGCTTAGCTTGATCTTAAACTTTTTTTTATCAACATAACCTATTGGCTATTAGATATTTTTACATCTTTACCGAGGGAGTTTGAACCTTATCATGTTCGAAGTAACACTGGAGGACATGTGTCACATGGCTATCACCTCGTGTCAATTTGGTCTTAGTCATCACTGTTATTATTGTTTATGATAAATTTACAAATATTTAAAAATTTATGAATTTTAACATTTATGTATTTTAAAATAACGTGATTTATTTTTTAGATTTAAATATTTATATTTTTAAATTTAATAGACTTTAATCTAAAAAAGAAAATTTTGAAATTCAATAATAAATTACTAATCAAAGAACACTAAACTATTATATTTTAATTAATATTTACAAATTATTAAACAAATAACATATAATTATTAATTTAACAACTCATAATCTCACTTGGATTTATAAATCCGTTAAACCATATAACCAATAACTCTAACTAAATTTCTTTGTATTTGTATTTTTATCTCTAGTTTGGATTTAATTTAAATTTTAGAAAAACACTAGATGAACACCCGCGTAGACACGCGGGTTCTCTTTTAGAAAAATGTTTGTATTTTGAAAAGTTTAAACATGTGTTTGCTATATTAAAAATAAACATTGTTTTAAAATTTAATATGAATCCACGGTTAGAACAACAAAATTGGTGACCCGACAAACAATTCAGTTTGAAACGTATAACACTAAAAAGGTTACACAAGTTTGCATTTTAATATGTATATTCGAAATAATTCTGATGATGTAGTGTGGTTTTGAAAATAAAATGTGAACAAAATTCTGGAAATGTTGAATAGTTTAATACAAATTATTATTTTAACTAATAAGTGTAGGGATTATATTTTTTCTCTAGATCGAATCATAGAACAAATTCCTGATCCTTCAGAGAATTCGAAGGAAAAGATGATTAAAGAATATATGTTTGAAGTTAACATTTTACGGAAGAATTAGTGAAAAAATACTAACCTTTAAAAATTCTATTTTACCGAATCTTCTCCTTCACATGGTATTAGTATATTGCTAGGATATCCTTTAAAGTGTATTTGCAAGCAAAAGTTTATGAGAAGTTCAAAAACTGCAGATATAATTGGGGTTTAAACTCGGTGCATCTTTACTAGTCAAGTGAGACCGGTGAAAGATCTGACTATTAAGATAACATACTTTGACATTAAGACATAGTGGCACCCAACGAAGAAGGATTACAACAATAAGAGAATAGCATTGTGGGTCATTGATATAGTCCTCTAAAATTTAGATTACAAAGACAGTTAGTTTTTCCTAATCCTAATCTAGAGTTCAATCGACAAATCAATTGCATATACTAAGCTAATCTCTATAAAAGAAGCCAATGAACTTCTCTAACAATTACCAACTCTCTTTTATGTAATCTATTAAATATATCTCTACAATTGATATTGTTCTTTAAGAAATATACATACAAATGCTTTCTATTTGGGAGATACTCGACAGCACATCACTGATGCACAGTCAATTGCAAGAGCAAGAAACTGATACCCGACATCATCCTTTAAAGCATAGGCAATTGTCTTCCATCGAAGATCAAAGCAAATGCTGCATGTGGATCCTTTTCAATTTTGATCATCTGTGAGGCATTGTAATATGCATTAAAATGCTCTCTTTCGCAGCGTGACCATCAATAAAATTCTCACATCACATACAAGATTCAACTAAAAAAGTAGATTTTTATAGCATTGATCTAATACATACAACTTCAGAGTCTTGTCATGATTCCTCTAAATTTGTAAGTGAAATGAAAATCTGCTTAATACCATGTCGGAATAAACTGCAGGCATATCTGCATTTGACCAACCAAAGAGAATTTAGCATATCTAATCTTAGAGGTGAATCTATTTGGAAAAAGAAAAAACAGTTTTAGTAACAAAGAACACACCCTATGTTTATTGCTGTCTCTATCTTATCACCTGTCAAAACTCAAATCTTGAGACAAGACCTGAGGTCACTGATTCTACATGGCTAAGTTTAATGAAACAAAACCTGCATAGCAACACGGTAAAAGAGCTCTTCTCCTATCGAACTGGTTGTAATAATGAGTATAAACTGAGAAAACAAACAAAGATTGAAAACCTCAAATCCAAGATGCAAAATTCAAAAGATTTTAAAAACCAAGAAAATATTTAAAATTTAACTTGCCATGGTGACACTCCGAAGAAAAGCTTCGTAGTTCCTCATCTTCTACATCTCTGATGGCTCGAGCGTGTCGTGATAGTTTCACAATTTCATCCTAATATCAAACAAAATGTATTATCTAGAAACAGTTCTAACGAACATAAAAGAAATAAAAAGAACTACTACTTACATCAAGTATGAAGAGAAGAGCCATGATTGGTGGTGTTGCATAACCAAGTCCAGCGAGTATTGCATCAAGAGAAGGATCAAATCCACCAAACGAATCAGTTCCACTCACTGAACATATCAATCTTTTTACTAAAGCCATTGCTCCATATATTCCTAAATTGATCAACACCATACATTTTACATAATTTCCCAATGACCAATATGAATTTAAATCAAAAGAGATTTGCAAAACTTTTGAAATTTCCTACCGATTCTGTATGTAACGACGGCGCTGATTCTATCCCAAGTTGGAAAATCAACGGTGGTGGAGTTAGCGAAGCCATGATCAAGTGTAGTAACCTCCATGACAGGACCGACGGTGAATCGTCTTCCTCTGTCGTCTGTTTTCTCTATCTCTTCGCTGCTGAAAAGATTTTAGGGTTTCTGATCGGTTTCTACGAAGTATATGGCTAAAGAAAAAATAAAAATGGCTAAAAAAAATTAAAATAACTAAAGCTGAATTGTCAATAAGAGGGGAGCTAATGTGTCAGTCTCTTGTGAGATACAAAGTCTCTTATCATATAATAGATATGTTCGGTTGACTTTTATTTCCCAAGGATTTTAGTTTGTTTGCCAATTTTATATTTTCATATTTTTGTTATAAAAATTCAAACAGAAAAAATCCTTTTAATGAATTATTTACTAATTAAAAAAGCATTTACTAATTAAAGTATCACCATTTTCATTCAACTATGGTAGAATGCATTTTTGTAAATTGTTGATGGAAATTTTCAAATAATATTTTGAGAGTTGCATGTTGTCTGATTCTGAAAATTAGAATTT
>OVBE01003298.1:0-27324 GCA_900406425.1 Iberis pinnata
TATATATATATTAATTATATTAGGTAATTTTGTAGCTTTCATTCGTGACAAGAATGAAAGAGAAAGGTCTCTGATTTTTTTTAAGTTAAATTTGCGACGGCAAGTAGTCAACGATAAGCTGTTAGAAAATAAAAAATTTGATCGGTTTCAATTTCTTTGATTTTTTTGCGAAATTTAACCGGAAAATTAAAATTTTCCAACTGATTTCCAACGGACCTTCGATGTCCATAGGAAATCTGATGGAAAATTTTAATTTCCCGGTTAAATTTTCTGAAACCAATAAAAAATTGAAACTGATATTTCTGTCGAATTTCCAACGGATTTACAACGGTTTGGGGTTTCAAATCCCAAAAAGTTGATTTGGGGTTTCGAAAACCTCATATATTGACAAGAAACCACAATCCGTTGGAAATGCATAATAATTTTAAATTCTAAAAAACTTATAATATCTAAAATAGCTTATAATATTTCATAGAAAATATAAAAATTCTAATAATTGCTAAAAATTATACTTTTGACGGTTTTATAACGGCATTTGACCGTTGCGATTGTGGTTGGAAATTCGTTGGAAATTTGTGACGGCTTTACAATGACCTTTGGCCGTTGAAAAACCGTTGGAAATTTGTGGGAGTGAGATTGTTGTGGGAGAATCGTTAGAAAGTTGCGATGGTTTTCCAACGGTAATTTTTATCGTTGCAAATTTACGTCGGCTTTACAATAGATTTTGATCATTGCATTTGTTGTCGGAAAATCGTTAGAAATTTTTTAGAAATTTCCAACAGCCTAGTTTTCTGTTGGAAATGCCTATATTTTATTGTAGTGTATTGTGGTTGTTAGAAACTTTGAACATTAACACTCTCAAGTGTTAACACTATTGTGGTTGTTAGAAGGCTTTAACATTAATACTCCTAGGTGTTAACACTATTATGGTTGTTAGAAAGGTTGAACATTAACACTTCTGGACTATAAGCTATAGCCGAACTAAATATCATTGTATGTAAGTATGTTTGATTCATTATGTATATCGTGAAATATATTTTTGCATTTATAATTGTGTAGTTTCAAGAAACCACAATCCATTGAATATCCATTGGAAATGCGTAAGAAATCTGTTGGAAATCCGTTGAAAATCAAACACAATATAGTAAATCTTTTTCTAAATTAAAAGTTTTAGTACATTATAATTTTAAATTCCTAAAACAATTTATAATATTTCAAAGAAAATATAAAAATCCTAATAATTTCTAAAAATTATACTTTCGACAGCTTTACAACGGCATTGAATGTTCGTTGAAAATCTGTTGGAAAATTTTAATGTCCTGGTTAAATTTCCTGAAACCAATCAAAAAATTGAATTTGATATTTCTGTCGAATTTCCAACGGACATGAATTCCGTTAGAAATTTCCAATGGAATTCCATCGGTTTGGGTTTCAAGTTTCAAAAATTGATTAAGGGGTTTCGAAGACCTCATATATTGACAAGAATCACATATTGATATGCTTATTGACCTTATATTTAACAAATTTTACTTTATAAAGAACATAACGAATAACAATTCAAATTACAAAACTCTACCATTAACTTCTATATATTAGTAACAATGTCTAGATAAATATAATATTGTTTTTACAAAATTGAAAACACTTGAATAACACAACTATCATTATGTATACATGATATGAAAGTATGTTTGATTCATTATGTATATCGTGAAATATATTTTTGCTTTTACAATTGTGTAGGTTCACGAAACCACAATCCATTCGAAATCCATTGGAAATACGTAAGAAATCTGTTGACAATTAAACAAAATATAGTAAATCCTTTGGAAATTAAAATTTTTTATACATTATAATTTTAAATTCCTAAATCCAAAATCAACCAAACCCTAATCAACCTATTTTTGTTTATAAACCGTTAGAAGAAGAGACATGACGAACTTCAACATCAAGCGTATATACATTCAACTTTAATCTCGAAGAAATTCCAAGCAAGATAATCACCAACATCTTTCATTACGATATACTTCCTCAATTATAACCAATTAATACCCAAAATTATTCACTACATTATAATGGTCAACAAGAAGAGAAAATTGTCCATTTTAAGACAATGAACACAAAACTAAAAGCTTATGAGCTACAACCTAGAAAATCCAAAAATCCATGAGAAGAACCAGCATAAAAACCAAGAGAAATCAACAGAATCGATATGATAACCGAAGATAAGGACTGAAATAATGAAATTAATGAAAGAATCGAACAATCTGAAGAAACCAGCATCACATCTAAGGAAATAATCGAACAATCGGAACACGAATTAACGATAGATTGTGAGGGAAAGAGGAACCTTCAACTTTTAGAGAGATAGAACCTTCAACTTTAAGAGAGAGAGAGAGAGAGAGAGAGAGAGAGATTAGAAAGAGTGTGAGGGAAAGAGGAAGAACAGATTCAAGCGAGAGAGAATAAAAGCTTAGGGCGCAGGCAGCTCTTCCCGCCTATCATTTCAACTTTATTTTTTGTGTATTTTTGTCATAGCTCTTCCCACCTGCACACGTCAACTTTATTTCTTGTGTATTTTTGTGATGATTATTATCTTTTATCTAACGAGTTCCCATAACCTTTTATATTAGCTTTTATAATATGTTTATAAGTTTTTTATAACTTTTTTTATTATAGCATCTCTATAATGTTAATTTTATATTATTAAAAGAAATTAAAAAATCGCATTAATCTTATAATAAAAAATTAAAAATATACCATTTCTGTATGTATAAACCATATCCATATACATTCGGGTAAAAGAAATAATGTTAATTTTATATTATTAAAAGAAATTAACAGATCATTTCCACTCGGTTGTAGTATAAATATTAAGTGAGATTATTAAAAGATGGCTTGTAGTAAAAATATTAAGTGAGATAATTAAAAGATATTGCTGTCAAAATCGATAAGACATTTTGACAACATAGAAATGCTCTAATAAAAAAGTTATAAAAAACTTTTATTTGATGTGACATAAATATATATATATATATATATATATATATATTAATTATATTATGTAATTATGTAGCTTTCATTCGTAACAAAAATGAAAGAGAAAGATCTCTGATTTTTTAAGTCAAATTTGCGACGGAAAATAGTCAACGATAAGCTGTTAGAAAATAAAAAAATTTGACCGGTTTCAATTTCTTTGATTTTTGTTTGCGAAATTTAACCGGGAAATTAAAATTTTCCAACTGATTTCCAACGGACCTTCGATGTCCATAGGAAATATGATGGAAAATTTTAATCTCCCGGTTAAATTTTCTGAAACCAATCAAAAAACTGAAACTGATATTTCTGCCGAATTTCCAACGGATTTACAACGGTTTGGGGTTTCAAATCCGAAAAGTTGATTTTGGGGTTTCGAATACCTCATATATTGACAAGAAACCACATTCCGTTGGAAATTCATTATAATTTTAAATTCTAAAAAACTTATAATATCTAAATAAACTTATAATATTTCATAGAAAATATAAAAATTCTAATAATTGCTAAAAATTATACTTTTGACGGTTTTACAACGGCATTTGACCGTTGCGATTGTTGTTGGAAATTCGTTGGAAATTTGTGACAGCTTTACAACGACCTTTGGCCGTTTCCTCTAGCTGTTGAAAAACCGTTGGAAATTTGTGACAGTGAGATTGTTGTGGGAAAATCGTTAGAAAGTTGCGATTGTTTTCCAACAGTAATTTTTATCGTTGCAAATTTACTTCGGCTTTACAACAGATTTTGATCATTGCATTTGTTGTCGGAAAATCGTTGAAATTTTTTAGAAATTTCCAACATCCTAGTTTTCTGTTGAAAATGCCTATATTTTCTTGTAGTGTATTGTGGTTGTTAGAAAGTTTGAACATTAACACTCCCAGGTGTTAACACTATTGTGGTTGTTAGAAGGCTTGAAAATTAATACTCCTAGGTGTTAACAATATTATGGTTGTTAGAAAGCTTGAATATTAACACTTCTAGACTATAAGTTATAGCCGAACTAAGTATCATTGTTTTTCCTAATGTGTATAGTGTTACCATTAAATACCTCTACATGACAAACCTTTCTCTTCAAGTCTTCTTAATTAAGTCAATTCTCTTCTTTCTTCAGGTCTTCTTAAGTCCCTTCTCTTCTCTCTTCACATCTTCTTAAGTCTCTTCTCTTCTCTCTTCACGTCTTCTTAAGTCTCTGGTCTTAAGAAAAGAACGAATAACAATTTAAACCTCATATATTGACAAGAATCTCATATCGATATGTTTATTGACATTATATTTAATAAATTTCACTTTATTAAGAATAGAACGAATAACAATTTAAATTACGAAACTTTATAGTTAACTTCTACATATATTAGGAACAATGTCTAGATATTGTAATATTTTTTTTATAAAAATTGAAAACACCTGAATAACACAACTATCATTATGTATGCATGATATGTAAGTATGTTTGATTCATTATGTATATCATGAAATATATTTTTGCATTTATAATTGTGTAGTTTCAAGAAACCACAAATCATTGGAAATCCATTGGAAATGCGTAACAAATCTGTTGGAAATCCGTTGAAAATCAAACACAATATAGTAAATCTTTTGGAAATTAAAAGTTTTAGTACACTATAATTTTAAATTCCTAAAACAATTTATATTATTTCAAAGAAAATATAAAAATCCTAATAATTTCTAAAAATTATACTTTCGATGGCTTTACAACGGCATTGAATGTTCGTTGAAAATCCGTTGGAAAATATTAATGTCCTGGTTAAATTTCCTGAAACCAATCAAAAAATTGAATTTGATATTTATGTCGAATTTCCAACGGACATGAATTCCGTTAGAAATTTCCAACGGATTTCCATCGGTTTGGGTTTCAAGTTTCAAAAATTTATTTTGGGGTTTTGAAGACCTCATATATTGACAAGAATCACATATCTATGTGCTTATTGACCTTACATTTAATAAATTTTACTTTATAAAGAACATAACGAATAATAATTCAAATTACAAAACTTTACCGTTAACTTCTATATATATTAGTAACAATGTCTTGATAATGTAATATTTTTTAAAAAAATTGAAAAACATTTGAATAACTTAACTATCACTATGTATGCATGATATGTAAGTCTGTTTGATTCATTATGTATATCGTGAAATATATTTTTGCATTTATAATTGTGTAGTTTCATGAAACCACATTCCGTTGGAAATCCATTGGAAATATGTAAACAAATCTGTTGGAAATTAATTGAAAATTAAACAAAATATAGTAAATCCTTTGGAAATTAAATTTTTTAATACATTATAATTTTAAATTCTAAAAAACTTATAATATCTAAAAAAAACTTTTAATATTTCAAAGAAAATATAAAAATTCTAATAATTTCCAAAAATTATACTTTCAGCAGTTTTACAAAGGCATTTAACTGTTGCGACTGTTGTTGAAAATTCGTTGGAAATTTGTGACGGCTTTACAACGACCTTTGACCATTGCCTTTAGCCGTTGAAAAACCGTTGGAAATTTGCGACGGTGACATTATTGTGGGAAAACCGTTAGAAATTTGCGATGGTTTTCCAACATTAATTTTTATCGTTGAAAATTTACGTCAGCTTTACAACAGATTTTGATCATTGCATTTGTTGTCGGAAAACTGTTGGAAATTTTTAGAAATTTCCAACAGCCTAGTTTTCCATTGAAAATTCCTATGTTTTCTTGTAGTGTATTGTGGTTGTTAGAAAGTTTGAACATTAACACTACCAAGTGTTAACACTATTGTGGTTGTTAGAAAGTTTGAACATTAATACTCCTAGGTGTTAACACTATTATGGTTGTTAGAAAGCTTGAACATTAACACTTCTAGACTATAAGCTATAGCCTAACTAAGTATCATTGTTTTTTCTAATGTGTATAGTGTTACCATTAAATACCTCTACATGACAAACCTTTCTCTTCAGGTCTTCTTAAGTCTATTCTCTTCTCTTTTCATGTCTTTTAAGTCCCTTCTCTTCTCTCTTCACGTCTTCTTAAGTCCATTCTCTTCTCTCTTCACGTCTTCTTAAGTCTCTGGTCTTCTCTCTTCACGTTTTCTTCATTGGATTATGCCATTTTTTCTTTGTTTGATAATCGCTATCGTTCTCGTTATGATATTCTTAATGATACTAGTATTCACAGTTTTACAGTTTTGATCTCCATCTTCGCCGTCTTCTACGAAGGTTTTCACCGGAGTTACCCAATGATGTATCTCTGTCTCCGCCTTCTTCTACCGAGGCGTGTACTCTACCGTTTTCTCCGAAATTACCCAATGATGTCCCATTTACTAACTTGTGTGTGATAGTTTATAATTTTGAAAACTATGCTTTATTCAAGTTGCTCATATATTAGCTAAGAAAAGACCATGATTCATAAAACATTGAGTTGCTTAACAACATTATACCACAATTCCTTTTAAAATATAATAATGAATCTCAAATCTTAATTCTACAATGAGAAAGACGTCTGAAAGATAACACAAGAATCATGTCCAATTACAATGTACCCCCGGAGGCAAACGATCACTCTAGGCGAGATACTGAAACTGCATAAAAAAGCTAAAAGAACCTTGCAGTTGTGTTAGAGAAAAGATAAAGAGTTAGAGAACATTCTATATCTTGTTTACATAAGTCCCTGGTGGTGAAGTATAATTGCTCGGTTATGCTCTAATGCACTATTAATTTGTTTTTTTTTTTTTGTTGTATGCTTTTTTAACGGGCTAAAAAAATATGTTTACAAACTCTTTAAATTATGCTTACAACTTATATATATGATTATTCAACCTATTTTCGTTGATTCACCTCAAACAAACCCTAATTCACAATCCAAAATCAACCAAACCCTAATCAACCTATTTTCGTTTATAAACCGTTAGACATGCATAAAAATGATGTAAGAAATCATTGAAACTTATATATATGTTAAGAGAAGATCGTAACGGAGGAGATTTAGCCGGAAATTATCGGTGAAATCAGAAAATCGGCGAGAGAAAGAAGAACAAATCGTGACAAGAATCAAAGAGAAAAGTCTCTGGTTTTTTTAAGTCAAATTTTCGACGGCAAGTAGTCAACGATAAGCTGTTGGAAACTAAACATTTTGATCGGTTTCAATTTTTTTATTTTTTTCCAAAATTTAAACGGGAAATTAAAATTTTCCAACGGATTTCCATCGGACCTTCGATGTCCGTTGGAAATCCGATGGAAAATTTTAATTTCCCGGTTCAATTTTCTGAAACCAATCAAAAAATTGAAACTGATATTTCTGTCGAATTTCCAACGGACATGAATTTTGTTCGAAATTTTCAACTGATTTCCAACGGTTTGGGGTTTCAAGTCTCAAAAATTGATTTTGGGGTTTCGAAGACCTCATATATTGACAAGAATCTCATATCGATGTGTTTATTGACATTATATTTAATAAATTTTATTTTATAAAGAACATAACGAATAACAATTCAAATTACAAAACTCTACCATTAACTTCTATATATTAGTAACAATGTCTAGATAAATATAATATTGTTTTTACAAAATTGAAAACACTTTAATAACACAACTATCATTATTATGTATGTATGATATGAAGTATGTTTGATTCATTATGTATATCGTGAAATATATTTTTGCTTTTATAATTGTGTAGGTTCACGAAACCACAATCCATTCGAAATCCATTGGAAATACGTAAAAAATATGTTGAAAATTAAACACATTATAGTAAATCCTTTGGAAATTACAATTTTTTATACATTATAATTTTAAATTCCTAGAAAACTTATAATATTTCAAAAAAATATAAAAATCCTAATAATTTCTAAAAAATATACTTTCGACGGCTTTACAACGGCATTGAATGTCCTTTGAAAATTCGATGGAAAATTTTAGTTTCCCCGGTTAAATTTCCTGAAACCAATCAAAAAATTGAATTTGATATTTTTGTCGAATTTCCAACGGTTTGGGATTTCAAGTCTCAAAAATTGATTTTGGGGTTTCGAAGACCTTATATATTGACAAGAGTCCCATATCGATATGTTTATTGACATTAATTTTAATAAATTTCACTTTATTAAGAACAGAACGAACAACAATTCAAATTATGAAACTTTACAGTTAGCTTCTACATATATTAGTAACAATGTCTAGATATTGTAATATTTTTTTAAAAAATGAAAACACTTGAATAACACAACTATCATTATGTATGCATCATATGTAAGTATGTTTAATTCATTATGTATATCGTGAAATATATTTTTGCATTTATAATTGTGTAGTTTCACAAAACCACAATCCATTGAAATTCCATTGGAAATACGTAAGAAATATGTTGAAGATTAAACACAATATAGTAAATCCTTTGGAAATTAAAAGTTTTAGTACATTATAATTTTAAATTCCTAAAACAATTTATAATATTTCAAAGAAAATATAAATCTCCTAATAATTTCTAAAAATTATACTTTTGACAGCTTTACAACGGCATTGAATGTTCGTTGAAAATCCGTTGGAAAATTTTAATGTCCCGGTTAAATTTCCTGAAACCAATCAAAAAATTGAATTTGATATTTCTGTTGAATTTCCAACGGACATTAATTCCGTTGGAAATGTCCAACAGATTTCCAACGGTTTGGGGTTTCAAGTCTCAAAAAATTTATTTTGGAGTTTCGAAAACCTCATATATTGACAAGAATCACATATCAATGTGTTTATTGACATTATATCTAATAAATTTCACTTTATAAAGAACCTAACGAATAACAATTCAAATTAGGAAACTTTACTGTTAGCTTCTATATATTAATAGCAATGTCTAGATAATGTAATATTTTTTTAAAAAATTGAAAACATTTGAAAAACATAACTATCACTATGTATGCATGATATGTAAGTGTGTTTGATTCATTATGTATATCGTGAAATATATTTTTGCATTTATAATTGTGTAGTTTCATGAAACCACAATCTGTTGGAAATCCATTGGAAATATGTAAGAAATTTGATGGAAATCTGTTGAAAATTAAACACAATATAGTAAATTCTTTGGAAAATAAAAGTTTTAATACATTATAATTTTAAATTCTAAAAAACTTATAATATCTAAAAAAAACTTATAATATTTCAAAGAAAATATAAAAATTCCTAAAAATTATATTTTCGACGGTTTTAGAACGGCATTTGACCGTTACAATTGTTGTTGGAAATTTGTGACGTCTTTACAACGACCTTTGAGTGTTGCGTTTCGCCGTTGAAAACCTGTTGGAAATTTGCGACAATGAGATTGTTGTGGGAAAAACGTTGGAAAGTTACGATGGTTTTCCAATGATAATATTTATCGTTGGAAATTTGCGTCGGCTTTACAACAGATTTTGATCATTGTATTTGTTGTCGGAAAACCGTTGGAAATTTTTAGAAATTTCCAACAGCCTAGTTTTCCGTTGGAAATGCCTATGTTTTCTTGTAGTGTCTTGTGGTTGTTAGAAAGTTTGAAATTTAACACTCCTAGGTGTTAACACTATTGTGGTTATTAGAAAGCTTGAACATTAATATTCCTTGGTGTTAACACTATTGTGGTTGTTAGAAAGCTTGAACATTAACACTCCTAGACTATAAGCTATAGCCGAACTAAGTATCATTGTTTTTTTCTAATGTGTAGTGTTACCATTAAATACCTTTACATGACAAACTTTTCTCTTCAGGTCTTCTTAAGTCCATTATCTTCTCTCTGCAGGTCTTCTTAAGTCCCTTCTCTTCTCTCTTCACGTCTTCTTAAGTCCCTGGTTTTCCTCTTTTCACGTTTTCTTCAATGGATTATGCCATTTTTTTCTTTGTTTGATAATCGCTATCCTTCTCGTTATGATATTCTTAATGATACTAGTATCAACAGTTTTACAGTTTTGATCTCCATCTCCGCCGTCTTCTACGAAAGTTTTCACCGGAGTTACCCAATGATATATCTCTGTCTCCGCCTTCTTCTACCGAGGCGTGTACTCTGCCATTTTCTCAGGAATTACCCAATGCTGTCTTATTTACTAACTTGTATGTGATAGTTTATACTTTTGAAAATGATGCTTTATCAAGTTGCTCATATATTAGCTAAGAAAAGACCATGATTCATAAAACATTGAGTTTCTTAACAATATTATACCACAATTTATTTTCATATATAATAACGAATCTCAAATCTTAATTCTACAGTGAGCAAGACGCCCGAAAGATAACACAAGAAACATGTCGAATTACAATGTACCCCCGGAGGCAAACGATCACTCTAGGCGAGATACCGAAACTGTCTGAAAAAGCTAAAAGAACCTTGAAGTTGTGTTAGAGAAAAGATAAATACTTAGAGAACATTCTATAGCTTGTTTACATAAGTCTTTGGTGGTGAAGTATAACTAAACCGACTCACTATTGTTGCCTTTTACGGATGTGTTTGGTTTTGATTGAGCTAAATGAGTTAAATGATTGAGATGATTGATCAAGTTTGAATTCGTTTAGAAAATGTGTTACTGGTTTAGTTATGATGATTGAGATGATTGAGCTAACATTATGGCATAAGTCGATGTTTGTCGTTGGATTTAGTCAAAATTGGTTTCATTGTGTATACAACATTTTTAGGGAATATATTGCAATAAAAACGAAACCCTAATTATAAACTCAGCCCTAATTTGATTTCATTTTAAATTCTGGGTCGGGTCGGTTTTTAATTTCAGGTCAGGTTCTATTTAGTGGGCAATCGCTATTTCAAAATTATCACTAATCTGAGTTGGTAGGCCAGGGCATAGTAAACTGAAACCATAAATCCAAACATAAACCGGACCAGAAAATCATATTCGAAACCGAACCGGTTACAGGAGAAAACCCGAATGAATTTTGATTTGAAAATTTGTTCGGTGTTTCCAATAAACCGAAGCAAACCGAATTAATTTAGGATAATTGAAATCATAAAATAACCCTAGATCCATAACCTAAGAAAATTTGGATTTTTTACGGATTTCTCAGAATTTTTCAGGTTTTTTAAGTTTTTCGGATGCAAAACGGATTATGTAAGAAATACTAAAACCAAGCCGTAACCGAATTACTCAAAACCGAACCGATCGAACTTATCGGAATTGGAAACATCACCCACTGAGTAACTCCGAGAATACTCATTAACTTGTAAGTGGTTGGAATCATATTCACTTATTGGGCTTTGCACGTAGTGACGTAGACCTCTTAATTTGTCTCTCGGTCATTTACTTGTTGGGTTAAGAACTAGATTAAATCATTGATTACACTTATTAGGATGTAAACTAAGTAGTCTTTTGTATTTTGGCAATTAATATAAATCTTTGTACAAAAAAACAACTTAAAAATAATTAAAAATAATGTTAAAATTGTTTATGGAAGGAGAGCCGAGTTTTAAATGAGAAACTTTTAGAATTTTAAAAACCGAGTACGTGTCGATTGCTCATTAGTTCTCGTTTTTATTTCTTTTTTCTCTTTTCTCATAACTTGTCATGAAACATAAAAGGAAAAATAGAACAGGCGATCCAAATACGGTATTCCTTCTTAAATCGATGTCTCCCTTTTGTCATCTCCGGTGAGTCTCAGCCTCCACCGGCGTCTTCTTCTTCATTTGACATCGTTAATAAGAGGTAAATCGAATCGTTTCTTCTTTTTACTTGGTTCGGGAAGAAGTCGATGTTTGTGGTTGGATTTTGAAAAAATTGGTTTCATTCCTTATATGTATATGATCTGTTTTTAGGGAATAGGTTAATTGGTGCTAGTTCTATATGGAAGATTACTCACTATTGTTGTGTTTTACAAATGTGTTTGGTTTTGATTAAGCTAAATGACTTAAATGATTGAGATGTTTGATCAAATTTGAATTAGTTTGAGAAATGTGTTACTGGATTGGTTAGGAGGATAGAGATGATTGAGCTATCATTGAGATGTTTGAGGTTGAATTTTGACAAAATTGGTTTCATTGCTTATATGTATATGATCTGTTTTAGAGAATAGGTTGATTGCTGCTAGTTCTATATGGAAGATTACCTACTATTGTTGCCTTTTACGAATATGTTGGCTTTGATTGATCTAAATGAGTAAAATGATTGAGATGATTGGTCAAGTATTAATTCATTTAGGAAATGTGTTACAGGTTTGGTTTGGAGGATTGAGCTGATTGAACTAACATGAGGGCAGAAGTCGATATTTGTGGTTGAATTTTGAGAAAATTGGTTTCATTGCTTATGTGTATACGATCTGTTTTAGGGAATATGTTAATTGGTGTTAGTTCTATATAAAAGATTACTCACTATTGTTGCCTTTTACGGATGTATTTGGTTTTGATTGAGCTAAATGAGTTAAATGCTTGAGATGATTAATCAAGCTTGAATTTATTTGGGAAATGTGTTACTGGTTTGGTTAGGATGATTGAGATGATTGAGCTAACATTAGGGCATAAGTCAATGTTTGTGGTTGGATTTAGACAAAATTGATTTCATTTCTTATGTGTATACGATCTGTTTTAGGGAATATGTTAATTAGTGTTAGTTCTATATAGAAGATTACTCACTATTGTTGCCTTTTACCGTTGTATTTGGTTTTGATTGAGCTAAATGAGTTAAATGATTGAGATGATTAATCAAGCTTGAATTTATTTGGGAAATGTGTTACTGGTTAGGTTAGGATGATTGAGATGATTGAGCTAATATTAAGGCAGAAGTCGATGTTTGTGGTTGGATTTAAACAAAATTGGTTTCATTGCTTATATGTATATGATATGTTTTAGAGAATTGGTTAATTGGAGCTAGTTCTATATGGAAGGTTACTCACTATTTTTCCCTTTATGGATGTGTTTGGTTTTGATTGGGCTAAATGGGTTAAATGATTGAGATGTTTGATCAAGTTTGAATTCATTTAGGAAATGTGTTTGGGGTTTGGTTAGGATGATTGAGTGATTGAGCTAACATTAGGGCATAAGTCAATGTTTGTGGTTGGATTTAGACAAAATTGATTTCATTGCTTATGTGTATACGATCTGTTTTAGGGAATATGTTAATTGGTGTATAGAAGATTACTCATTATTGTTGCCTTTTACGGATGTATTTGGTTTTGATTGAGCTAAATGAGTTAAATGATTGAGATGATTAATCAAACTTGAATTTATTTGGGAAATGTGTTACTGGTTTGGTTAGGATGATTGAGCTGATTGAGCTAACATTAGGGCAGAAATCGATGTTTGAGGTTGGATTTAAACAAAATTGGTTTCATTACTTATATGTATATGATATGTTTTAGAGAATTGGTTAATTGGTGCTAGTTCTATATGGAAGATTACTCACTATTTTTGCCGTTTATGGATGTGATTGGTTTTGAGTGAGCTAAATGAGTTAAAAGATAGAGATCTTTGATCAAGTTTGAATTCATTTAGGAAATGTGTTAGGGGTTTGGTTAGGATGATTGAGTGATTGAGCTAACATTAGGGCATAAGTCAATGTTTGTTGTTTGATTTAGACAAAATTGGTTTCAATGCTTATATGTATACGATATTTTTTTGGGAATAGATTGCAATAAAAACGAAACCGTAATTTTAAAGTCAGCCTTAATTCGATCATTTTAAATTCTAAGTCGGGTCAGTTTTTTTATTTCGGGTCGGTCCGGATTCTATTTAGTGGGAAATCGCTATTTCAAAATTCTCTATAATCTCAGTTATTATTCTAGGGCATAATAAACCGAAATCGAAAATCCAAACTTAAACCGGACAAGAAATTGGATCTGAAACCGAACTGGTTACAAGAGAAAACCCGAATGAATTTTGGATTTAAAATTTTTTTGTGTTTTCCAATAAACCAAACCGAACCAAATTAATTTAGAATAACCAAAATCATAAAAAACCTTAATCCATATTCTAAGAAAAGTTGGTCTCTTTATCTTTCGCTTTCCATTTGTAGATTTTTTTAGATATTTTCGGATTATTCCGGATTTTTAAGTATTTGTCGGAATTTTTTTAGGTTTTTTCGGATTTGTAAGTTTTTCGAATACAAAATGGATTATGTAAGAAATCCAAAAATCGAGCCAAAACCAAAATTTTCAAAACTGAACTAATCCGATTCGATTTTTCGTAATTGGAAACATCACCCACTGAGTAACTCCAAGAATAATCATTAACTTCTAAGTGGTTGGAATAATGTTTACTTATTAGGCCTTGCACATAGCGATGTAGGTCTCTTAATTTGTCTCTCGGTCATTTACTTGTTGGGTTAGAAACTAGATTAAATCTTTGATTAAACGTATTAGGCTGTAAGCTAAGTAATATTTTTATTTTGGCAATTAATTTAAATCTTTGTACAAAAAAACTTAAAACTAATTACAAACAATGGTAAAATGGTTTATGGAAAGCGAGCCGAGTCTTAAATGAGAAACTTTCGTAATTTTAAAAATCGGGTATGTGTCAATTTCTCATTAGTTTCGGTTTTTAATTTCTTTTTTTTTCTCATAACTTGCCAAAATTTTTTTTTTAAAAATAGAACTGGAGATCGAAAGACGATTTTCCTTCATCAATCGATGTCCCACTCTTGTCAACTCCGATGAGTCTCAGTCTCCATCGGCGTCTTTTTCATTATTTGACATCGTTAATCACAGGTAAATCAAATTGTTTCTTCTTTTTCGTGATTAGGGCAAAAGTCGATGTTTGTGGTTGGATTTTGACAAAAATTGTTTCATTGCTTATACATATACGATATATACGATATGTTTTAGGGAATTAGTTAATTGGTGTTAGTTCTATATGGAAGATTACTCACAATTTTTGCCTTTTACGGATGTGTTTTGTTTTGATTGAGCTAAATGAGTTAAATGATTGAGATGATTGATCAGTTTGAATTCGTTTAGGAAATGTGTTAGTGGTTTGGTTAGGATGATTAAGATGATTGAGCTAACATTAGGGCATAAGTCGATATGTGGTTGGATTTAGACCAAATTGGTTTCTTTTCTTAGATATATACGATATGTTTTAGGGAATAAGATACTAGTGCTAGTTCCATATGGAAGATTACTCACTATTGTTATCTTTTACGGATGTGTATGGTTTTGATTGAGATAAATGAGTTAAATGATTGAGATGATTGATCAAGTTTGAATTCGTTTAGGAAATGTGTTAGTGGTTCGGTTAGGATGATTGAGATGATTGAGCTAACATTAGGGCATAAGTCGATGTTTGTGGTTGGATTTAGAAAAAATTGGTTTCACTGCTTATATGTATACGATATTTTTTAGGGAATAGATTGCAATAAAAATGAAAGCCTAATTTTAAACTTAGCTCCAATTCTATTTCATTTTAAATTCCAGGTCGGGTTGGTTTTCTATTTCGGGTTGGGTCGGTCTTTTATTTCGAGTTGGAATTTATTTAGTGGACAATCTCTATATCAGAATTATCTCTGATCTCATTTAGTAGGCCCGGGCATAATAAACCAAATATCCAAACTGAATCGGACCAGAAAATCGGATCCAAAACCGAACCGGTTACAAGAGAAAACCCGAGTGAATTGTGATTTAAAATTTTTTTGGTTTTTACAATAAATCGAATCGAACATAATTAATTTATGATAATTGAAATCATAAAATAACCTTAAATCCATTTTTTATTCTATCAAATACGAAATGGATTATGTAGGAAACCCTAAAACCGAGTTGAAACCAAAAAATTTCAAAACTGAACCGATCCGGTTTATTGAAATTGGAAACATCACACATTGAGTAACTCCGAGAATACTCATTAACTTCTAAGTGGTTGGAATGATATTTACTTATTGGGCCTTGCACGTAGTGACATATGCCTCTTAATTTGTCTCTCAGTCATTTACTTGTTGGGTTAAGAACTAGATTAAATCCTTGATTACACTTATTGGGATGTAAGCGAAGTAATCTTTTGTATTTTGACAATTAATATAAATTTTTGTACAAAAAACATAAAACTAATTAAAAATGTTAAAACGGTTTATGGGAGGAGAGCCGAGTCTTAAATGAGAAAATTTTAGAATTTTAAAAACTGGGTACTAGTCAATTGCTCATTAGTTCCCGTTTTTAATTTCTTTTTTTTCTCATAACTTGCCACAAAACTTAAAAAAATATGGAACTCGCTATTATGGATGTTTTTGGTTTTGATTGAGTTAAATAAGTTAAAATATTGAGATGATTGATCAAGTTTGAATTCATTTAGGAAATGTGTTACTAGTTTGGTTAGGTTGATTGAGATGATTGAGCTAATATTAGGGTATAAGTCGTTGTTTGTGGTTGGATTTAGACAAAATTGATATCATTTCTTAGATATATACGATATGTTTTAGGGAATAAGATATTGGTGCTAGTTCTATATGGAAGATTACTCACTATTGTTATCTTTTACGGATGTGTATGGTTTTGATTGAGCTAAATGATTGAGATGATTGATCAAGTTCTATATAGAAGATTACTCACTATTGTTGCCTTTTACGGTTGTATTTGGTTTTGATTGAGCTAAATGAGTTAAATGATTGAGATGATTGATCAAGTTTGAATTCGTTTAGAAAATGTGTTGCTGGTTTGGTTAGGATGTTGAGATGATTGAGCTAACATTAGGGCATAAGTCGATGTTTTTCGTTGGATTTAGAAAAAATTGGTTTCATTGCTTATATGTATACGAAACTTTTAGGGAATAGATTGCAATAAAAATGAAAGCCTAATTTTAAACTCAGCTCCAATTCGATTTCATTTTAAATTCCAAGTTGGGTTGGTTTTTATTTCGGGTCGGGTCGGTCTTTTATTTCGAGTTGGGAATTATTTAGTGGGCAATCGCTATTTCTCAATTATCTCTAATCAGATTTAGTAGGCCCGAGCATAATAAACCAAAACCAAAAATCCAAACTGAAATCGGACCAGAAAATCAGATCTGAAACCGAACCAGTTACAGTATAGAACCTGAATGGATTGTGATTTTTAATTTTTTTGGTTTTTCCAATAAACCGAACCGAACCTAATTAATTTAGGATAACCGAAATCATAAAATAACCCTAAATCCATTTTTTATTTTTTCGGATACAAAATGGATTATGTAGGAAACCTTAAAATCGAGCTGAAACCGAAATTTTTCAAAACCAAACCGATCTGATTTATGTGAATTGAAAACATCACACAATAAGTTACTCCAAGAATACTCATTAAATTCTAAGTGGTTGGAATAATATTTACTTATTGGACCTTGCACGTAGTGACTTATGTCTCTTAATTTGACTCTCGATCATTTACTTTTTGGGTTAGGAACTAGATTAAATCTTTGATTACACTTATCGGGATGTAAGCTAAGTAATTTTTTGTATTTTGGCAATTAATATAAAGTTTTGTACAAAAAACATAAAACTAATTAAAAACAATGTTAAAATGGTTTATGGAAGGAGAGCCTAGTCTTAAATGAGAAACTTTCAGAATTTTAAAAATCGGGTACGTATCAATTGCTCATTAGTTCCGGTTTTTATTTCTTTTTTTCTCATAACTTGCCACAAAACTTAAAAATATAGAACTGGCTATTATGGATGTGTTTGGTGTTGATTGAGTTAAATAAGTTAAATGATTGAGATGATTGATCAAGTTTGGATTCGTTTAGGAAATATGTTACTGGTTAGGTTAGGTTGATTGAGATGATTGAGCTAACATTATGGCATAAGTCGTTGTTTGTGGTTAGATTTAGACAAATTTGGTTTCATTTCTTAGATATATATGATATGTTTTAGGGAATAGGATATTGGTGCTAGTTCTATAAAGATTACCCACTATTGTTATCTTTTACGGATGTGTATGGTTTTGATTTAGCTAAATGATTGAGATGATTGATCAAGTTTGAATTCGTTTAGGAAATGTGTTATTGGTTCGATTAGGATGATTGAGCTATTATTAGGGCATAAGTCGATGTTTTTTGTTGGATTTAGACAAAGTTGGTTTCATTGCTTATATCTATACGATATTTTTTAGGGAATAGATTGCAATAATAAAAAAAAAAAGCCTAATTTTAAACTCAACTCCAATTCGATTTCATTTTAAATTCCAGGTTGGGTTGGTTTTTTTTTATTTCGGGTCGGGTCGGTCTTTTATTTCGAATTGGGATTTATTTAGTGGGCAATCACTATTTCAGAATTATCTCTAGTCAGATTTAGTAGGTCGGGGTATTATAAACCAAAACCAAAAATCCAAACTGAAATCGAACCAAAAAATCGGATCTAAAACTGAACCGGTTACAGTAGAAAAACCTAATGGATTGTGATTTTAATTTTTTTGGTTTTTCCAATAAACCGAACCGAATCTAATTAATTTAGGATAACCAAAATCATAAAATAACCCTAAATCCATAATCTACGAGAAGTCGGTCTCTTTATCTTTCCCTTTACATTTATATATTTTTTACAATTTTTGGATTTTTCCGGATTTTTACGGATTTTTCAAACATATTCAGGTTTTTTCGGATTTTTTATTTTTTCGGATACAAAATAAATTATGTAAGAAACCCCAAAACCGAGCTGTAACCAAATTTTTCAAAAATGAACCGATCCGATTTATCAGAATTGGAAACATCACACACTGAGTAACTCCGAGAATACTCATTAACTTCTACGTTGTTGGAATGATATTTACTTATTGGGCCTTGCACGTAGTGACGTATGCCTCTTAACTTGTCTCTTAGTCATTTACCTGTTTGGTTAGGTACTAGATTAAATCCTTGATTAAACTTATTGGGTTGTAAGTTAAGTAATCTTTTGTATTTTGGTAATTAATATAAATCTTTGTACCCCAAAACATAATTTAAAACTAATTTAAAATAATGTTAAAATAGTTTATGGAAGTCTTAAATGAGTAACTTTCAGAATTTTAAAAATTGGGTACGTGTTGATTGCTCATTAGTTCTGGTTTCTAATTGATTTTTTTTTTCATAACTTGCCACAAAACTTTAAGAAATAGAATCGGCGATCCAAAGAAGATTTTCCTTCATCAATCGGTGTCCCACTCTTGTCATCTCTGGTGAGTCTAAGCCTCCATCGGCGTCTTCTTCTTCATTCGACATCGTTAATCAGAAGTAAATTCAACTGTATTTTGTGTGATTAGGGTAGAAGTTGATGTTTGTGGTTGGATTTTGACAAAATTGGTTTCGTTGCTTATATGTATACGATTGGCTAGAAGGGAATAGGTTAATTGATGCTAGTTCTATATGGAAGATTACTCATTATTGTTGCCTTTTACAGATGTGTTTGGTTTTTATTGAGCTAAATGAGTTAAGTGATTGAGATGATTGATCAAGTTTGAATTCGTTTAGGAAATGTGTTACTGGTTTGGTTAGGATGATTAAGATGATTGAGCTAACATTAAGATGTTTGTGGTTGGACTTTGACAAAATTGGTTTCATTGCTTATATGTATACGATCTGTTTTTTTTTTTTTTTGAATAGGTTAATTGGTGCTAGTTCTATATGAAAGATTACTCACTATTGTTTCCTTTTACCGATGTGCTTGGTTTTGATTGAGCTAAATTAGTTAAATGATTGAGATGATTGATCAAGTTTGAATTCATTAGGAAATGTATTAATGGCTTGGTTAGGATGATTGAGATGATTGAGCCAAATGTGATGCAGGTGATTCCTTATCATATTCTTTTACTTAGTTGGTTGCTTTGATAAACTATTATTTTGTAGTTATTGCAACAAACACAGCTGCAATACAACTAGCTAGGAGCTGTTAAAAATGCAATGCAGATTTTTGAAGCATTACTGGCTCTCGTGTATAAATCGATCATGAAAATCTCTGTTATGATTTGATTCTGATTTGTTTGGTTGCATAGGCTTACAATTAGATTATTCAGCATCAAAACCAGATTTTATAGGCTTATCAAGTTTGGTTGCATAGGCTTTTGCATATTCATCAAAAGTTTTGTTTCCGATTTGTTGAAAAAGATGTGATTCTGATTTGTTTGTTTGTGATTTTTGATTCTCAAAGGTAAATTTTGATTTTGATTTGTTGTTTGTCTTATGAAGTTTGGTTTGTGATTTTTGGTTTATGAACCCTTTGGCTCTTCTCTAATGGAGTAACAATTTGTCTAAAAGATTTTTAAGTTTCTTAATCAAAAATTTAAATATAAAAACAAATTAAAAATGAGTTAAGAAACTTTAGTGAGTTTATCCATTGGAGATGGTCATAGTATTTAATTCTCTAATTCCGATTTTCTTTTGATATTTCTGGAAATTAGTGATGTGTGCCAACTATATTTCCTCATAAGCAAGTTCTAAAGAATCTCGGAAGCTGATCATTTATTCTTTTAATTTTGTATGATTTTTAATCGATATAAGAACCTGTGTTTTGTGAAATATATATATATATATATATATATATATATATATATATATATNAATTAGAAGCGTAGAAGATTTTGTATATCAATTGCAAAAGGTGATGTTTATATACATTGACTAAAAGCATTGTAGTTGGTAGCTAGATTATGTGACTACTTACTGTTGTCAATTTTTTTTTGGTTTATGACTTTTCGGTTCATTATAATTTTGTTTACGATGGTTGATAGCTTCCGTTACTATTGTCAAATTTATATTTTTTTCACAAAAATGATTCTCTTATTGCCAAATCATCAAGTTAGGAGAAGAATCACCAGTTGGATTTTGGAGTGTTTATGTATTTAAATATTAGAATTGATGTTTACTTTTTGTGTTTGACTTTTACAGTCGCACGATCTTCTTCGAATTCCTTATTTCCTTTGGTTAGGAAGGTAAGAGGCTATTTATTAGTTCGGTACTTGTTGCTTTTCCCTTATGTTTGCAGTTTATGAAAGAATTTAAGGGTGTTTGATTATGTATCACTCTTTTGATTTATAATGTTTTGAATATGAATATTTCTAACTATGAAACAAATTTTAGGCACAATGGCAAGAGACTTAGGGGGGGGGGGGGGAATAAACGGACACAAGTAAATCTCATATGCCTACATTTCTTACTTGGGATTTAGATCCAAGAATAAGAGACTGTATCGAAGCTACATGTTTTAGATCTTTTTTAAGTATCCCAAGACGGTACCTAGGCTTAATTTGAAGCTCACCATCGATCTAACTAAGTTTTATGTCTTAAAGAAGAATGCTTTTGCTTTCAGGGAGGGTGAGAGTAATTTCTATATAGATATCGAACTTGAAGATATCTTGTATAGTACTAGACTTCCCATTGATGGGTTACATGTATTTAATTTGAATTTTGTATTTCATTAACACCTTTTTATTGTTGATTTTTTATGCTCAATCTTAATTAAGGTATCCATATTTGAGGATGGAAATCTTTTGTGTATAATTCAGGATAACCTAAATGTAACTGAAGAGGTGGCTCGCAGCCTGCTTTTTGAAAAGAAAGGACAAGGCTCTCTAACAATCGATCTTAAGAAGTTGTGATCTCGATTTCAAAAGGTGCCAGATGATGCAGTTGATTTGATTTCTTATCAAAAGACATATCTTTTCTTTTTTGTGGGATGTTTGCTTTTTCGAGAACAACATAATGTGTATCTCCTATGTATCTACCATTACTTGGAGAATCAGTCAACAACTATGCTTGGGGAGCGGCGACGTTTGCATTCATTAAGCATAGCTTGGTAACAATGAGGATAAGTCCTACGGAGGGTAAGACCAAGGTGGTTTTTGGTATGCTTCGATGGTAAGGTTTATAACCCAGTAAAACAAATTTTTTATCAAAATATTATTAATTACTTTATTACATAATAATACTGATATTTTTTTTCATTCCTTGTACAAATTTGCATTGGATCGGTTTCCCTGCTTATGCCAAGCATTATGTATTGATTCTCTACCTTCTGTGTTTCCTATGCTTTCGGGGGTGGTTAAATCTATTTTTTAAAGGAGATGATAAGAACATTCGTGTGAGTTATTTCCAAAACATGTTTGAAAACATGCTTTTGACTCGCGTTGTACGCGAAACGATATTTTTCCGAAATTCTATATTTAATTTCACATAATTAATATATGATAATTGATGTGAGTGTTATACTAAATCATAGATTTTAAAAATGAAGTTACTATAAATATAACAAAAAATAATATGATATTTTATATAGTATATATATATATATATATATATGCATATATATCAGAATGTATTTACATTCGACATAAGAAAATCACTAATCTTGAAAAAACAATTACCGTTGTCCACTCTACATAATATTTTCTTATATGGAAATATTCATGAATATAAAAGTAACAACTCTAACTTAGCATAAATCATATTAATTTATATGGTTTTTCAGTGTATATATACATATATATATAACTTTATTATAAGTAACACTATATTTTATGTAGTTAATAAATATTTTTAAAAAATCATATCTTTACTGTCATACATTATATTTATTAAAATACTTATGTTCAACCGGTGGATAGTAATAATGAAAAATTAATTCTTACTCACTTTATATAATATTTTTTATCTACAAAGAGTTTGGATTCTAATATTCACAACTCTAACCCCCATGCACCATACTTTCTAAATGATTTATATTCTTGATATCTATTTTAGTTAAATTGTACTATAAATGATACTATAATTTGTAAAAAAAATTCCATACATTGAGTAATATTAATGTGTTTTTAAAATATTACATATTACTTATGTCACGACACCATCGTCATTTTTCGTTATTTTTCTGATAATTGTATTTTATAACGCGAACCGGATACAGTTATTGGTCAAGTTATACACACTAAACTTATGTCAACTTATTAATTCAAAATAAAAATACTATGTTAAGAAAATCCAAATCAATATATTTTATATGTTTTACTTATTGATCATGTTTATTTTAGCTTTCAATAAATTTAAAGTAAATTATATTTTATTTTTATCAAATTAAAATAATTTTAATATTTATTATATCACTAAAGCTACATATAATATAAATTTAAATTATTGGTCAATTTTAAACTTTAATACATTAATTAGATAGTTTGGTAATATTTTTTTGAAAGCTAATGATTTGAAATTTTGTTGGTAGGATAAAATTTTGTTTCGAGGAAAGATAATAAATTTTCATTTTTCATAAGTTATAGAGAAGATATTAATATTAAATTATAATTTTGATTTTGACATATTTTTAAAGTAGCAATTGTCAATATTATTATAATTTGGTGAATTTACTAAAATTTGAAGAGGTGATTAAGTAATTAATATTTACTATCACGTTAATTTTTATATATCGTATTATTATAAAAAAAAATATATGATACCCCATTTGTGACAACAAAAGAATATGATACCCATTAATTTAACAATTTGGTAAATGAAAAAAAAAAAACATTCTTTTAATATATTGTTGAGAATATCTACATTTTATACAATTAAATATCATATTTAAACATTACTTAATTTAAAAAATTTCTTAGTTAGTGATTTGTTGCACATATTTAGGAACTAATTGAGTTTCACTATTGCCCATACTAATATATTTTTTTTGTTTTGTCTGGCATTTAATGTAATTTATGTTTCCCAATTAATAGTAATAATAAAGATTCTATTTAAACCTAATAAAAGGTCCGAAAACTTTAGGGTATGATAATTAATACTGACTAAAATACAAATAAAGAAATCAAACAATCTTAAAGCCAACAAAGATTCAACTAATCATAATCTGAAATAGTACACCGTCTCATATTTCCAAGCAACGAACCAAACAAGTTTCCAGCCGGATCCGCCGTGAAATTCACCGGTATACCGTCGCAAACCGCCACCAAATAACCCTTTATAGGTTTTATCACTAGGGCGACAATCTCCAGCCGAAAATCCCACACCACACCGCTTATACCTCCCGGTGTCACAACCGTCTTGAAGTCGATATTTATTTTGTCATTATCATTTGCATCAAAGACACCAAATTCTTGGAAACCATCGAACGACGAAGGTAACTTGGAAATAACCTGACCGCCACGAAGGAGACGTGATTTGATTATTGTACGGAGAGAGATTTTACAGCCGGAGACTGGACTCTTTGCAACCAAACCGATTCTCCAATCAGCTGTTGAAACGTTTGCGTTTGAAACGGAGACGTTATGAACAAAGGTCTCCATGTAACACTCGTCTTCGGGGATGAAAATTTTATTAACAACTATACCGATGAAAGGGATAAGGAACAAAATAAAAGTGCAAATTAAGTAGCAAGAACAACAAAAAGATGGAGTGATCACGAGGGTTTTATCGTCTCCGACGGATGAATCGTCGGTTGAAATTCGCCGGCGACATTGGCAACGTTGGCCAGTGAGGCCACAAGAGGTACATCTAGAGGTAGCCATCAAAACATTTACTAACTTAGTTTTTAGGTTTTATTCCCTTAAATATAAGTTCAAAGGTTGAATGTTTTTAATATCTTTTTAAAGGTTTTCGTTTATTTTAATATAGATTTTATTCTCAGGGCTAGCTAGATTGCGTCAGTTTTTTTTGTTGATAGAAATCCGCATGCAATCAAATTTATCTACTATCTCCACCTTTTTCTAATTCGATCTAATTTCATAAATATATATAGAAGCTTATTATTTTAATATTATATATATATATATATGGATGCTAATTACAAAAAGTTTACATGTAGAAAGTAGATTAATGTTGAAATTATATAGGGGTGTTAGTTAAAACGGGATAATCTGCGAGCTATACCTAACTCGGACCGCCACTACAAGAAAACACGCCAGAACTGACGGGCTATTTCGTCAATTATCCGTCAGAAACGGGTGTTTTTGACAGTGGACTGACGGTATGTGTTCATCAGTCCTAGGACGTCAGTAATGAATATCCGTCAGTAATTACTGACGGATTACTGACAGCAGATTATTGACGGATTTTTAACGGGTTATATCCGTTAGTAATTCTCCGTCAATAATTACTCACGGAATATTGACGAAATATTAATTAAATTTTTTTAAATAAATATTTATTTATTTATATTTAATTTTTTCTGATTAATATTAAAAATATTTTTAATAAAATGGAAAAATATTTATAAAATTTTATAAAATAACCAAATTATATAAATAAAAGTATTTTATATTACAAAAAAGAAACCAAATAAACGAAACAACTATTAACCGAGTCGTCCTAATATCGCATTCATCGTCTCCTGCTTCTTCGCCATCCGGCTCTAATCCTCTTAACGCGCGTTCAACGTCTTTCCTCCGCATCTCCTCGTTCCTGATTGAATCTCTCGCTCGGGATCAGTACACACGCCCCCTTCGACTTCTTGGTCGTCTGATGATGGATGATGGCTGTCAGAAAGCCATCAATAACCCGTCAATAATTACTGACGGACAATTGTCCGTCAAAAAGTCCGTCAGAATTCGCTATATTTTTTCGTAGTGTGCTATGGGGCGGACTTGGAAAAAAAAATTATGTCCATAAAAAGGCGTTCCTCACGGGTTGACCCATCATGGACCGCATGTTTAACGAGTTTTTATCTGCGGATTGGTAAATCGGTCTGCGGATAACTAGTTTTTAAAAAAGTAATTAAATTATAAATAATTTTATGTATTTAACAAATTATAATATATAATCTATGTAATAAAACATAAAATTATAGTGTATAAAATTAAAATACTTATAAAATATATATATATATATATATATCTANTATATATATCTAAATTATTTTTTCACTTAATTAATTTGCTAAATTTAAATTTTATACATTTTTATTTAAATTTTTATATAATCTAAGTATAAATATAGTGTCCGCTGGCCAGTCGGCTAAACTGAAAAATCCGCGGACGCAGGTTTGGACAATATATAAGTTTTCCGCGGGTTTTGCTGGTCAACCCGCTATGGGTAAAAAAAATTAAATTCATTGCGGGGCGGGCCAAATAGACGCGGGTCACCTTGTTTGACACCCCTAGGTGTTACGTTATCAAATTTAATGATTTGAACTTCAAATGTTATCAATGAAGAATTTAAGCCTGATTTTTAAAATCAAATTTTATTTAAACTATAAAAGATTTTAAGTGATTTGAAAAGATTAAATATGGAAGATAAAATACATAGATTTCCAAAATTTCGGCAAATAAATTTTATAAACATTTAAATTATTAATGATTATAACAAAAAAGGTGAAATTATCTCCACTAATTATGTTTTACTAGAAAAATTAGAACTACTTAATAAATTAGAACATAACTATATTAATGTATGGAAGAAGAAAAAGAATAGAACTTCATATCATAGAATTTAGATTATGAAAACAAGAAGATGAAGAAACTAGTAGCTAAATTAAATTATATAAAAGAATCTTTTTTTGAAAAGGAAAGAAAAAAAAGTGATCTAAAACTGCATCTTCAGCGTAAACGAGGACTTGCATTTAATCTTCTCGATGTTGTCATGGCTTCGTGTTAGATTTTGACATTTTATATCAAAATGTACAGCTTCATCGTTATATGTGTAACGCTTATGCTTCGCACTAAGTGTGATATCAAGCTCTCGAGAAACGACGTCGTTAACGTTACCTTGAGCAACGAAAGCCAACGAAAAAACCGTGTGGTCTCTAGAACTAGGTTTATGAGAGTTGTTTAAAACGGCGGCGTTTAGAGTGCCGAGCTTCACGGAGGCATCTTCCCCATCGTAGTCAATGGAATATCCCGAGCTCGGGTTTTTAACTAGGAAGTCGACGTGCCACGTGGCGGTGGAGGGAGAGACGACGATGGATTTGACGGAGAATTTTTCGTGGGGATGAGTCTTGTCGATCATTAGCAATGTGAAAAATATGACCGAGACGGTTAATATGCTGCCGAGACATGGTGACATAAGTGCCGCAGTTTCCTTGAAAGTTGATCGTCGAACATTTTGTGGCGGAATCGTCGCTATTGGTCGTGACCACCATCCACGTAAGGACGGTGGCGTTGGATCTCCGGTCTCTACTTCTAGCACGGTATTAGAATTGCCTTGGGAAGCCATTCTTGTTAGCAAGAGCAACAGAACTGATTTGTTAAATTATATATTGATGTTACCTAACCATTAATTATAGAGATAATTAAAAATCAATCTTAATTATTACTTTTTCTTTGAAAATATGTTGTGTCGATAATGAACGTCCGTTATGATATTTCGAAATATCAAAACAAGATATGACTAATTACAATTTTATTATTTAAAATATATAAAACTTTTCGTTTGTTAAGAAAATAATAATATAGTGTAAATAGATAAGTTATGTTTGTTAA
>OVBE01003299.1:0-10299 GCA_900406425.1 Iberis pinnata
ATTAAACTTAGGAATTTGCTAGACTTAGGATTAGCAGAAATCCGTGTTTATCAGTGGGAAATCTGAGTGTTTAGGCTAGTCAGTCCGGGACTGAGCTAAGCCATGCGACTGAACTGAAAGAGATGCTGAAATCCGAGTTAGATCATCTACTCCGAGAAACCGATGATTTGGTCGGTGGTTAGTGAAGTTGATCGGTGGTTTGTGGAAGTTGGTAGCATGGTTGGTGAGAACCGGTCGAATTCATACAAGATGGTTGGATTTGGACAAAGTTACGACTGTCGGGTTCTGACAAGGCAGTTGATTTTGTCGGACCATGCGTGTTCAAACACGTGCGTGCGAGCAGTTATCTGTACTTATGGTCGCGTGAGATCGTGGGCAGTTATGCTGAATGATGTGGCTTAGCGGTTTTTTAATGCAAGTTGTGGATTGATGAGCTGGAACATTCTGATTAAACGATTACTTGAGCAGTTGGCTCGACTAAAAACCGCCATCTCGAATATAAATATTGAATGATCGGCTTATTTCTTTTCTTTGCGCGGGAAATCAATCTCTATGAGAGAAAGTTCACCGTAGAGAGAGAAAGTGGAGCAAGAGTGCGATCAGTTCATGAGAATTGCCATTTGAGAAGGACCAATTTGTGAGAATCCGCATCATCCAGGAAATCAGTTAGAACCGTCAAGCGTATTAAGGTGAGTGCGTGTGCTGAACTGTTAGACTTCTGTGTGAATGTCAGCCATGAGCGCCGATTTACTATTTTAAAGCTTTCGTGGCTAAGTATGCATGATCTGAATGTATAACGAGTGGATCATGAACTGTTATGGAAATGATGCTATGAAAACAAACTGAAATGGCCGTGTGATGCCAAAAATTCTATTGAAATGGCGTGTAGATTACAGGGCTTAAGTGCCAAATTGTTAAAGCATACTAGGTTAGACTGGTGATGCATTTGGGTGAATCCGGATGATCAGGACAGTCCAATCGAAACTGTGAGATAAAACTGATGAATATTGAACTAAAAGTTCTAAAAGAGAGCAAAACTGATTTACTGTGGCTAAGTGTTGCAGATTAAACCGTACTCACTAAACACTAGCAATCCTTATGCCTCTTTTGTGGTCACAGGTGATTCTAAGGAGTGAGACAGCTCGCGGAATCAAGGAAAAGGGAAGGGAAGGATGGTGGATTGTAAATATTGTTGGGTAGAATAGGTTAAGAGCTAATGCGAATTGTAATAGCTTATAAGCAAACTGGCAATTGTATTGAACTCGCTATTTTATCTTGATGAATGCATGTTTTTAAGTTAAGACAACTGAAAGAAATCGAATTATGCATGATATTTGACTAAGTATAGAAAGAACTTGAAAGAAATGAAAAAGGCTAAAAATTGGCTAAGTAAAAAAGAACCCCTATAGTATATCATTGCTTAGATCATCCATACAGTGAGCCGGACCAGTTAGGAAAATGAGGATGGGGTGTTGCAGTTACCTCAAGACTATTGTACAAATATTTGTATAAGCTTCCATTAGGCATGTATTCGTTCACTAGAAGCAACTCATCTCTTCGACGACAATAACCCAAGAGAGGGACTAAGTTACGGTGACTCATCTGGCCAATATTAACGATCTCAGACACCAACTCTTTCAACCCTTATCGGGATTCGTTTGAGACTCTTTTCACTGCGATCTCTTTCTTTGTCTTCGGCATGAAACCTTTGTATACGCTCCCAAACCCGCCCGATCCGAGAAGATGCTTCTTCTTGAACCCTTTGGTGGCATAGTACAAGTCCTTGAACTTTAATCGGTTCTTTGTGAACTCTGTTTCCCAATCTTCAACTTCTTCTGTGAACTTTCTCCTCCTCCTTACAATGAAGCGCACCAAAAAGATGAAGAAGAAAACAAACAAAAAAGGAAACAACAAGAGGGAGATGAATTGAATCTCATTCTGGTAGAACCTCTGTATTCTCGTGGACTGTAACCTAGGAAGTTTTGGAAGTTTTGATAAGGCCAATGGCCAAGCTTTCCCTTTCATTTGGAAACTCCATCCGAGCATGAAATGTTCCGACAGAATAGTATCGGTTGCCGAAGAGAAACCTATGAACATATCTTGCAAAAGAATCAAAGACATATCTCTTATAATGGAAACCAACGGCTTCTTAGGTTTTTCCTTGCTGAAAGGAGCTATACATCGACTTGATGTGTATGACCATCGTAATCGACCCAAACTTGGAATCGTTCACAACTGATTAAAGTCAGATTAGGACTCTTTCTCGTCCCAGTACCCAACCGGTGAACTTTTCACTGACATCAAGCTATTGATATCAGTTCCGACATGATTATCATCCGTATCATTGAAATCCATATTTTGAATCGTGTCGAATTCGATAGCGAATACATGATTTGTTTCGTTACCGTTGTTTGAGATGCTGAAGAGACCGAGGTACTGGCTGAAAGTGTCAAATTGGAATTTGGGTTTAGGAGCAATGACAAAGGCTATGCCGTGGCTGCTAAGTTTCGGGATCTGAGGGTAGTAGCGAAGACAAAGGTTGTGGAGAAAGACGAGAAGGTATCATTTGGAGAATCTTTAAACCGGTTTGGTTTGGTATAGAAGGCATGCCCATGACTAGTTCTCATAGTGGATGTAGAGACCGTTGGGTGTGACGGTGGTTATCCCTTGGAGTGATATGTGAGTCAGTGGAGGAAGAAAGCCATTGTAAGTGAAGTTGAGATTTTGGGAAGAGGACTTTGGGGATTGAGAGAGTAGGGTGAAGAAGACGAATACGATAGTGAGGACCTATCTTTTCTTTTCTGGTTCTTTGTTTTTTATATTTGATTATACAAGAAGGGAAGGTAATTTATGGTGTGAGGACTGTGTACAAAAGTCTTAGTTTTTTGTTGAGTAAATGGAAAAGTCGTCGTATTCTAGAATTCATAGTGAAAACTCAACTACTGGACCTATCGTTTCGTTGTCAGCCTAACGAAGGCATATGAATTCATAGTGAATTCATATGGATATGATTTCTCGACGGATATTGTCCTAGACACTAGGTAGGGCATTAAATATCAAAGATTTTCTCAAGGTAGACTCTATTAACTATAATATTTGAAATACTATTTTCTAAAGGTAAATTTTTTTTTTTTCACAAAAGGACATATTTCTTTATTGATTGGTTATGTAAATACATCAAGTGAATCAACACACCAATAAGGTAGAGAAGTATCACTAAAAGAGAAAAAAAAAACATTACGATCGCGTGATCGTTTAGCTAAAAAATCAGCTCTGGAGTTCAAAACTCGTGACTGCTGAAAAAGCTGAAAGGCTTCATAATGCCTTCGTATTCAGGTAAACTCTTGTAATTCAACTGTGAAAGCAGGCCATTGTCCTGGAGTAAGCACCATCTGTGTCAACTCAATAGAATCAGTAAGACACACACTACAAAACCTTCCTTGTGATCTCAACTTCTTCATCGCCCAAATTAAACTTAGTAGTTCAGTATGAAGGGGTGATTGACTCCGCAAAAACGCCTTCATCCCTAAGATGTCCACTGTGCCATCCTGTAATTGAAGTACCCATCCGATACCACATGTACGATTCTCTTGTTTCCATGATCCATCTAAATAGCAGACCATTGGATTGATTTCCCAAGAAAAAATATTAGGTGTTCCTGCAATATGTCCTAGTGAGTGAGGACGCCGTTCTGACACCTGTTGACGTTCATTTGCCAAAAATCAATCACGTGATTCTACTCCCACTAATTGTACTATCTCTGGCGGAGCCTGTTTCTGTCCTCGGTATACGAACGCGTTACGCGCTTTCCAAATAAACCAAATAAACCAAATTAACCAAACAAAGATGGAGATCGGGTCGTCTCTATTCACCGATAATGATCCTCTCCTTAAGAGATAATGTAAATTTTCCAATAAGCTCATCGAAGGGGAATTCCCAAACTTAAATGAGATATTGGCTAGGGCCCAACATTGGCGTGCTGGCGGACATCTAAAAAGAACATGATTTATGGATTCACCTAGTAAACCGCATTGTGAACAAGTTAAATCTACCCGAATCTTTTGTGACGCTAATCGGTCATTGATTGGGATAGCACCCGACACTACTTGCCATAAAAACATCTTTAACTTGGCTGGAGCGCAAACACTCCAAATCTTCTCCTTCAACGGATTAACGGACGGTTCCTGAATCAAAGCTAAGGAGTGATCATCATTATCTATCAGGAACCTATAGCCAGATTTAACCGTATATAGACCAGATTTTGTGTATTACCAACAAAACCCGTCATCTAACGTTCTTGAGGGCCTAATACTTAAAAGCATTGCCACGTCCTGTGACTTTATAAGCCGTACCACCAATGGATGATTCCACGAATTAGTATTAGGAATTAAAAAATCTAAAACAGACATGTCAGCATTTGTTAAAATTTCCCGAGCTTGAGGAGGGTGAGGGATGCCTCCTGGAAGCCAATTATCAGACCATATTCTGACATGTTGGCCATTTCCAATTATCCTTCGAATTCCTTTATGAAAGATCAGAATGATGTTCCAAATACTGTGCCACCCATAAGAAGGTTAATATGGCCTTGCCGCCTGAAATGGAGACTTTCCTCAGAAGTACCGTCCTCTTAAGGTTCTGACCAGAAGCGAGTGTGGATTCTGATGTAATCTCCATAATTGGTTTGCCAATAATGCATTATTAAATTTCTCTAGGTCTTTAAAACCCAAGCCCCNCCCCCCATACTTTGGTAAACACATTCTATCCCATGCAACCTAATGAATCCCTCTGGAACTGGAACTAGAATTCCACCAAAAATCTGCTACTGCACTAGCCAATCTCTTTAACAAGTGCTTTGGTAATTTTATATAAGACATCACATAAGTGGGCAATGCTTATGCAACTTATTTGATCATCACGTCCTTCCCACCTTTAGATAAGAATTTTGAAGTCCAACCGTTTATCCTAGTATTAAACCGGTCCCGCACATATGCAAACACTTGTGCTTTTGAGTCGTGAAGTTGTTCCTTCTAAAGGTAAATATATCGGTTTTAATATCAATGATACATTATATATGTTGTATATTTAATAATTTACACATATATATATATACACACCTACAAATAGTACTTACCTTTTTTTCCACAAATTGATCCTATAATTAACAAGTGAACCAAATTACAACCAGATGAAAATCCTAGAGTTATAAGGGAATCTATGCCCTAGATTTTTAATGAAGACAAAGCCGTCAAGACTTAAACCTCCGAGATAACAGCCCAAACAAGAGAAATTAGAAATCAAACCAAAAGAAACCTAAAGCTGAAACAATAGCCTACAACAAACTTAGCCAACGATAGAACCAACTCCAAAAACTTTAGATCTACAACGCCGAACAAAGAATCAAAGCTCGAGAGGTCGAGAGTAATAGGTTAAGGCCGAAGGAGAACCAGAGACCATAGGTACGAGAAGACTCGAAACAGGGATCAAACACCAGCTAGTGATTACACTAACGGAGACTCAGAGAAAAAAGACCAAAAGCTCACCGCAAAGAAACCGCCTGCATCGACAACACTGCTCCAAAACGAGAGAGAGGAAATACAACCCAAGGATAGACCTTGAATCACAAAGGGGACGATTCCAAAATAATACCATATTCTTACATGCGGACACTCGCAAGCGAAACTCAGCCATCCACCGACTCAGAGAAGCTACCTCCTCGCAAGAGAAAAACATGGTACCGAAACCACTGCTGGTCTAACGCTCAAAACAGAAGGCTAACGAACTTTATCCTGAACCTGCAGATGCCTAAGCAGCAAAATACCATCCAAAGAAAAAAACCCCAGAGAACCACCGTAAATCACTCAAACCATGAGACTGAGCCAACTAGCAGCAGGAGGAAAAAGCAAGGAGAGAGAGAAATTGTTTAGGCTAAGACTGTTGAGGAAACAAACCGAAAACTAATCCAACCAGGAAACTTAGCACAAACACCAACTCCCCTAGAAAAACCGAACAAAGAACCCAGCCTAAAACTAAAACCCGCAAGAGCCACTAAAGTCGAACTTACCAACCCGAAGCAACAGAGGAGCCACAATCACCAAGACCTCGACCACAACTCGACAATAGACCGAGAAGAACAGATACTCAAACTCGAATTTGTGGGAGAGAGAGAGAGAGAGAGAGCCAACGAACTCGTCTGAGAAGAACAGAGATGACTAAAGAAGCCGAAGCTCCACCACGACCAGAGGAAAGTAAAGCGATCAAAATAGTACTAACCTAGGTTTCTACTTTTAGATTTTGCTGAAGTAAATGAGCAGACTCTGAGTTTTGTATGAAGAAACAAAGAATTAATCGGATGAAGAAGAAGAGGAGAGGAATTTCGTTAGAAGAAAAAAGAAGAAAGAAAATAAAATTTCGTTAGAAGATTGAAACAAGAGAAACAAAATTCTTGATTGATTTAATTCATGTTACAACATATTTAAAGACTATATAAACTATAATATAACAAAAATTAAGTATCAAGTATTCAAGGGCTAACTGAAACAACTCTTTCCCTTTCTCCTTGAACTCACATGTGACCTTCCTTGAATGTGACAGTTTAAACTCTAACTACTCTTTGGTGCATACGAGCTTCTAGAAACCTTGTAATGCATTCCTAAGTCCAAGTATTTCCTTGTGCTATAAGCCCCACACTTTTGGTCCTATACTGATCCTAAAACTTAACCATGGAGATGTCTCAGGTTAAATTTGGAACAAGATCTAACTCTTTGAACTTTTTAGTATAGAAATCCATGTGAGACAAAACTATATAAAAAAAGAGTATGGACTTCATGGCTAATCATGGTCTAGATAAGTATGAGTCCAAAATTATAATGTATGAACTCACAAAAATTTGAACATGCTGTTTTGGTGAAAGTGTCAACCAATTGATCAAAAAATTTTGTGTACCATTATAGAATCACTCCTTGTTCCATTTTGTCTTTCACATTATGGCAACCCAATTCAATGTGTGTTTTTCTTTAGTGAAATACTGAATTGGATGCTATGTGAATAATTTTTTTATTGTCACAATGCATGATGATTGGATCTAGTAACTCAATGCATGGATCCCTGAGAAGAGTCTTGATCTAAGTGAGCTTATATGTGATCTTCCTCATTGATCTATAATCAACTTCATCGCTTGAACAAGAAACCACCTTATGTATTTTTCTCTTCCAAATGACTAAGTTACCTTCATATAAGGGGCAATAGGTAGTTGTAGAGCTTCTATCCACACGATCTTCAACCCAATCAACATCACAGTATCCTACAATCTCTCAGCTTCCATTGCATTCCATCCAAATGTCTTGACAAGGAGCACCTTTAAAAGAAAATCTTTAAGATTTTACCTCTATTTTTAAAAGAATATCTCTGTTTGTTGAAGTTCATCCTTTTTTATTCTTTTCCAAATGTCTTTCTAAACTCCTATAAATAAAAGCTCATTTTCATTCTTCAACCTCATAACAAATTCTAGAACTCCTTTTTCTGCATAAGATCAAAGAATTAGAGAATCATGTTGAGAGATCAGATTCTAGGATTTTAATCCAGAGTTCTTCTTCTTTTTCCTTTTTTTTCTTTTTCTTCACCACTGTTCAATAACGCTATCAATTCAACTGTCGCCGATTGACTTACCTCCACCACCATCCCGTTCGCCTTGATCCCCTAAGTTTGATGGTGGTTTCAGATCTCCAATCAAACGTCGGACGCGTCGTAGATCTGCGGTCAAACTTCTGTTTCTGTTCTGGCTTTCTCTCTCCTTGACGATGGTTTTTGCCTCTTATCCTCTGTATCCGATCTCCGTTTCTCTCACCTCCGCCACTGTTGCAATCCTCTTGTCAAGACAAAGCCAAAGAGCATAGTGTCTCCATCAGCCACCGAACACGCCCTCGCTTACCGCAGGATAATTTGCCACATCTTTTACCGCTGTTTTCTGCTGCTCGACACACCGAAGTGTTTCATATCCACCACCATTATGACTTTCTTGTTCTCTCGAATCCAACCTTTGTCTTGGATTTTCGATCGGGCACCAGACGCTCTTGGAATATACAATTTTGTTCTGTTTTTTCTCTATCATGAATCGATCTTCTTTTTCACTATCTTCTTCAATTCAAGAAGGTAAAAATCTCTGAATAAATCTTCCTCTTGTTGAAACGTTCATGTTCATGCTATTTTACTCCTTACAAAAATTATTATTTAATTCTTTTTGCTAATTTTTTATTTTTAAACTTAAATATATTCTTTGATTCAAAAAATTTTTTTATTCAGTTATTAAAGATAATTAATTTTATGTGATTCAAATTTTATTTTAGATTTAGTTATTTAATTTTGGATTTTAATATTTAAAATTACATTACTAAAGCTAATTAATTATTATTTTTTATAATATTATTTATTTTTGGATTTTAATAATTAATTATTAAAGATAATTATTTTTAAAAAAAATATTTCAAAATTTAATTATTTGTTATTGAATTTTAATAATTAGTTATTAAAGATAATTCATTATTTTTATTTTAAACTATTATTTATTTTCATATATTAATAATTATGTATTTAAGATAATTAATTATTTTATTTAATTATGGATTAATTTGATTAACTTTCAAAAGTTGATTACTTAATTATATGATTAAATGATGAATTATTTCATTTATGTAAATGATTACTCGTTAGAGAAACAAAAAATTAGAACCAAATATAATAAACCAGAGAATCCATGTTGTTAATTTCATATTCAAAGTTCATATAATCATATCTTCGACCGATAGTAGAATCCGTCTATCGCCTAAGGTCAAGGTGAGGACATATTCTTGTTTTTGTTGCTATTATGGTGTTTATTTTTTTCATAGATTGCTTAAAACATTATGAGTACGGTTAGCTAGAAATGAAAAATCTATTTTCTTATTATCGATTTATCCCTAAATGGGAAGTTTGCTCTGTGAATTGTATAGATGTTGGTTTAGGATTTCGTGAAGTCCTGATTATGATGGTCTAACGTAGAGAGAAAAATTGTGGGAACAGTGTTATAGAGAGCTGCATAAGTACCTGTGTGATACAAAGGCATCGGAGGCGGAGTGGAACCGCAACTATGGTGTTGTAAAAAGGTGGTGCAACGGGTTTGAGCTGCCAAAATTTTGCAGAAAAGACCCAGGTTAGGCTTGTGCGATGGGTCGTGCTTTGGGAAAGACTGTGAGCTGAGGCCGAAGTCGCTAAGAGTCGTCAAACTGTAAAATTGATTTAGTATCCAGGAAAGGTTGTGAGCTGAGGCGATGTCGCCAAACACTTATGACGAAACTACGAAAGCGTCACAGTGTCCAGGTTAAGCTGCGAGCTGTGGCGGTAGTACTGCCGCTTACTTCACTAGCCAGAGTGACGGTTTGTTAGTTATTGGCGAGAATTTTATGAGACATATTTTGTCTGTGCTGCGGCTGGGGTCTCTGACTCAAAATCTGAAAGTTGGAGAGTCATATGATCTGTTTACTCTAGTTTCCAAAAGATCGTTACATATGTAAATCACTGGAACGTGCGGCATTACACTCATACTTCCAAGATTTCCATTTGGTTCACCATCGTTAGACAATAAACAAGCGAACATATCTACTAACTCGATCGACTCAACTCAAAATCACTTGTTTGCTTTTATTGGTTACTCTATTCTCTTATCCTTGTTAGATTCAGAAAAATATCTTTTCTTAATTATTTATAAACTTTTTGTGAAAAAATTAGGTATTTGATTTTTAAAAATTAAAAATTTATAAAATAAAACTCCATATACTAAAATACAAACTAAAAAATTACTGTCCGCTTTTTCAATATATTAGTTTTATCCATTTCTTAGTATTTATACATATGAAAGGTAAGAAACACAAAATGTTTAATTATTAAGAAATCACCTCCCACCGGAAATTACCGAATCCACAATCAAAGATCCGTCGGTAAACGTGGTTAAGTCACTAAGTAGATGGTGGGTTTCCAACATCACTCCATTTATTACGCAATTCCAACGATGACAAATCTGGTAGCATTGCATCTTCTCTTAAATAATATAGCACCTGTCTCATAGTTGGTCTTGCGTGTGGGTTGTAGTGAGAGCACACCAAACCTAACTTCAAAACCATCTCAACCTCTCTTTGACTGAATTCGGACCACTCTAAGTTTGGATCCTTAGCATCCACGATGTTTCCCCCATTCCAAAACCCATAAACCCAATCCACAAGCAACATCTATAGCGGTTGTGGCTCGTCCAGTTCTGAAGTGTTCGGGGGC
>OVBE01003299.1:10329-27320 GCA_900406425.1 Iberis pinnata
AACCGAAATCCCCAAGTCTCCCATTGTATTCAACATCTAACAAGACGTTGCTAGCTTTGATGTCACGGTGAATCACCACGTGTTCCCATTCCTCGTGAAGGAAGAATATAGCAGAGGCTACACCTTTAATAACTTTAATCCTTTGTTTCCAGTCGAGGGTTACCTCAGGACTATTGTACAAATACTTGTCTAAGCTTCCATTAGGCATGTATTCGTAGACTAGAAGCAGCTCAAGTTTTCGACGGCAATAACCCAAAAGAGGGACTAAGTTGCGGTGACTCATCTGGCCAATACTCACGATCTCAGACACAAACTCTTTCAATCCTTGTCGGGATTCGTTTGAGACTCTTTTCACTGCGATATCTTTCTTCGTGTTCTGCATGAAACCTTTGTAAACGCTCCCAAACCCGCCCGATCCGAGAAGATGTTTCTTCTTGAACCCTTTCGTGGCATAATACAAGTCCTTGAACTTTAACCGATTCTTTGCGAACTCTGTTTCCCAATCTTCAACCTCTTCAGCGAACTTTCTCCTCCTCCTTACGATGAAGCACACCAAGAAGATGAGTATTAAAATAAACAAGAGTGGAATTACTAAGAGGGAGATTAATGGCATCTCATTCTGGTAAAACCTCTTTATTCTCGTGGGCCCTAACTTTGGAAGTTTTGGAAGTTTCGATAAGGCCAATGGCGGAGCTTTCCCTTTCATTTGGAAACTCCACCCAAACACTAAATGTTCCGACCAAACAGCACCGCTTGCCGCAGAGAAACCTATGAACATATCTTGCAAAAAAACCGAAGATAGGTCTCTGACGATAGAAACCAACGGGTTTTTAGGTTTATCTATGCTGAAGGGAGCTATAGTTACATCGACTGTGCGACCATCGTAATCGACCCAAACTTGGATTCGTTCACGACTAATCAAAGTCATATTATGAAAATGGTTTTTCTTGTCCCAGTACCCAGCTGACGAACTGTTCACTGACATCAAGCTATTGATATCAATTCCGACATGATTATTATCCGTATCATTGAACTCGAAACTCTGAATTGTGTCAAATTCGACAGCGAATATATGATTTGTTTCATTACCAATGTTTGAGATGTTGAAGAGACCGAGGTACTGGCTGGGAGTGGCGAATGGGAGTTCGGGTTTAGGAGCAACAACAAAGGCTATGCCGTGGCTGCTAAGTATCGGGATCCGAGGGTGGATAGCGAAGACAAAGGTTGTGGAGAAGGATGAAACGGTGTCATTTGGAGAATCTTTGAACCGGATTGGTTTGGTATAGAAGGCATGACCAATACTCTGAATGGAAGTGTTGGTTAGCTTCAAGAGACCGTTGGGTGTGACGGTGGTAATCCCTTGGAGTGATATGTCAGTTAGTGGAGGAAGAAATCCATTGTAAGTGAAGTTCAGATTTTGGGAAGAGGACTTTGGGGATTGAGAGAGTAGGATGAAGAAGACGAAGACGATAGTGACGATCATAACTTTGTTTTCCTTTTTTGGTTTTGATATTTGAGTTTACAGAATGCAAGATAATTTATACTGTGAGGAGTGCGTAGAAAAGTCTTAATTTGTTGTTGAGTCAATGGAAAAGTTGCGTGATTTATAATTCATATGAAAATCTCAGAGTATTTGACTTATCATTTCGCTGTCCGTCCAACGAAAGCAGACTTCTTCTTCTTTTGAACGCCGGCAAATCATATGGATATGATTTTTCAAAGATATTGTCCCAGACGCTAAGCAGGGCTGAGCACCACAACATTAAGTTATAAGCGTTATATATTTAGAGTCACATAGGCCTTCTTCTTTGCAACTTGCAAGTGTCTAGTGGCAGCAACTATTTTTGTGTAAATAAATTAAATATATAAATGAAATAATTTAAATTAAATAAAATAAAATTAATTAAGATAAAATAAAAATAATAGAAGATAAATAATAATTTATTTAAATAATTAAAAAATCAAATAAATTAATGTAAATTATNATTAAAATTAAATTTAAATTATTTCCAAATAATAAAATAAAATAAATAACTGAAATAGTTTAATAAATAAACAAAATAATTAAAAAATAAATAAAAAATAAAATAAAGTAATATATAAATAATTCTTACGAAAACTAAGTAAATAGATTAAAATATATAATACAAAAAAAATTCTAAATAATATAAATAAATTAAATAAACTAGATCACTAACTTTGTTGAAAAGGGTCCAATGGAAAGACTTGTTGTCAGTTATCGTTTTTCAAGAGATCATATTGGCAGAGATTTTTCTCATTCGTCTTATACTAGAAAAATAAAGAATGGAGAGAAAAAAGATAGACGATGGCTAGTTTACTCAAAAGTAAAAGATAAAATCTTTTGTTTTTGTTGTAAGCTATTTTCGCAAGACAAAAATGTTTCTTAGTTGGCAACTATTGGATATTGTGATTGGAGAAATATTTCACAATTGCTCAAGGAACATGAAAGAAGTCACAAGAATATCGTATGCATGAATCAGACTATTGATAAACAACTCCAAAAAGAGATTAACAAAGAAAATGCACTGGAGGGTTGTGTTGTTGAGGATAATTGCATTGGTAAAAGGTCTTGCTAAACATCATCCAGTGGTGAAGAAACATATTAGACGAATTGATAAACGTGAAACGCGTTATCATTATTTGAGTTACATAATACAGAACGAAGTGATAGAGATGCTTAAGTGTGAAATTAAAAGTGATCTTTATGAAGATTCATTGTGCAAAATAATTTTTAGTTATTCTTGTTACTACTCCTAATATAAGTCACCAAGAAAAAATGTCCTTAATTATTCGATGTGTGGATACTTCAGCGTTCTCACCAAAGATTGAAGAATTTTCTTGTCGTTTATAGAAGTCAAAGATAAAACTGGAGAAGAACTTTTTGACACACTTCATGATGTATTGGTTAATCTTGGATTAAGTATTGATGACATTAGAGGTCAAAGTTATGATAATGGGTCAAATATGAAGGGAAAAATTAAAAAAGTACAAAAGAGATTGCTTGAAATTACTCTAAGGGCAGTGTACACACCATGTGGTTGTCATAGTTTGAATCTTGTACTTTCATATATCGCTCCCAACTTTTCAGTATTATTTTTTGGAATTGTTTAGCATATCTATTGTTTGTTTTCCTCTTCTAGAAATAATTGTAAAGTTTTTAGAGAGATTTTGAATGGTATTACGGTCAAGTCATTGTCACAAACTCGTTGGGAGAGCAACATCAAAAGTGTTAAAACAATACGATTTCAAGCTCCTAAAACACAAGATGCTTTATTTTATTTGGCAGACAATGATAATCCAAAAACAAAAAGCGACGTTGAATCTCTTGCAATGGGTGAAACCCATGGAATTGGGAAATTTAAGTTTTTATTTGGAATGATTTTCTGGTATGAAATTTTGTTTGTTGTTAACAAAGTAAGCAAGATTTTACAGTCAGAAGATATGGATATTGATATTGCTATTTCTGAAATGGAAGGACTTGTTTCTTTTATTACAAAGTATAGAGAGACTGGTTTCAAAGTAGCAAAACTAGAAGCTGTACGGATTGCTAATAATATGAAAGTCGATCAAGTATTCTTTGTGAAGGCAAAACGTCTCAATAAAAAGAAACAATTTCATGATGAAGAACATGAAACATTTAGTAAATATGTAATATTAACAATGGAAGAAGATTTTAGGATCAACTACTTCATCAAAATAATGGATCAAGGTTTGATTTCTCTTGAGACAAGGTTTGACCGGTTACAAAGTTATCAAAAGAATTTTGGATTTTTATTTGATCTGAAGCAGCTGAAGTTAGTAACTGACGACACATTGATGAGTTCTTGTTCCAACCTTGGAGTTTTCTTAAAACATGGTAATCATTATGATATTGATGGTCATTATTTATTTTCGGAGTTGCAACTATTAAGAGGAGTTTTACCAAATGAGATCAAGAAGACTGTTGAATTACTAGATTATTTGAAAAATATGGAAAACTGTTATCCAAATACAAGGACTGCATACCGCATAATGATGAAAATTCCAGTTTCAGTTGCTTTTGTAGAAATTTTTTTTCCATAAAGTCTTATCTACGATCGACTATGTCACAAGAAAGACTGAATTGATTGTCGATGTTATCAATTGAAAGAGATATAGCTGAAAAACTTGACTATTAAAACTTGATGAATGAGTTTACAAGTAGAAATGCAAGAAGAATGATATTTCAAGAATGATGTACTAGTTTTTTTGTTTCAAATATTTTCTATTTTTTGCTTAACATATTCAATTTTTTAATTAATAAAGTTTTAGAAAAATATATTAGCAGCCCCTTTTTCGAGCTTGTAGCTTTTAAAATGTTAGGAACGGCACTGTTTTTTATTGCGTTGTTGATGGCCAGAAGTTTAACAAATTCATTGATGAACCAACATGGGATTGCATGCACCAACGTGAAGCATTAATGCAATTGGTAGCACAAATATGGTTCAAAGACCATACATCGAAGCAAGGTTTCAATCAATTGAAAACTCACCTTAATAGGCTTCCCACAAAAGCTCAGATTTTAGGTTAGGGTCTATCATTGGACCTATGATGTTGCCTCTGTTCTAAATTATTTTGAAACTAGAGAACATATTTTTATCTTGCAGGTTTGCAGTTTGCTCAAGGATTTTGGACCAGGGTTTTTCTATGATTACATCTGCAATATGCTCTGTGAGAACAGAAATTTACCTCACACTAAAATATCAAAAAATTTAAAACGTAATTGCAAAGTGTATGTAAATCTGAATATTATTTCTCAAAAATGTGTTACAATTCTCTCTTGAGAGTATACAAAGTATCTTCTAGAAATGAAATTCGGAACCCTTTCTTATGAGCCTCCTCCCTTCTATTTAAATTCTCCATCTCCTTTAATGACCCTCTTTAAGAGCATTAAATCCACTGATTCCCCCTTTGAATTCACCGCGTAACGGTGAATCTTGCCATAATGAGCCGAAGCACATTCTCCGGAATCACACGCGCCCACGCGCCCGTGATGCGGATCGACTCGCCTTGTGGGCTCGGTTCTCTTAATGGGCTTCATTCTTCTTTGACCTCGTTTTTCGATATGGGCTTATTGAACCGGTGCGCTGGTCAATTTCCAGGGCTTTGGTGAACCGAAGCGCATATCAATTTCATGGATTCGGTGAACCGAAGCACATTGATTTTCTGAATTCAGCAAACCGGAGCGCAGCTCAATTTATTGGGTTCGTTGAACCGGAGCGCATTGATGAAGGAAACCAGAAAACACTCCGATAACCCGACCTGGGTGATTTTGCACTCCCACATTTTCCCCCCCAATCTGTTAATGGAAACTTTCCATTGCAGGATTTCAGTCAGTGATTCGCAGATAAAATTGGGGAATCGATTTTGGAAGTTAGGATATTTCGTAAATCACATCAGCTGGGGAGAATCCATGCGTTTTAATTTCTAGCATGAATTATTTTTCTTCAATCCTCCTATATAAGCCCACTCCCAAACTCATTCTTGGGTTTTGAGTCATTCCTCTCTACAAGTTCCAGAAAGCTTTTGTCCTCATTCACTCCCCTCCTTAAGAAGACTCTAAGGTAACCCATTCTCCTCATTACTCTTTCCAAAATTTTTTCACTCCTTTGCTCTTCTTCATGATTGTTGTGCGTTCTTGAGAATCTCCTTAGCATCTTGTGATTTGCTTGCTTGAATCCGTTTTTTGATCACTTGTGTCATGAAAAATAGTTTTTGAGTGCAACTCTCCTCAAAATATTATGATTTTTGCTTGCTTGGATCCGTTTTCGGGTCATTTTTGTCCCAAATAATAATTTTTGGATGCCAATTTTGATATTTTGCGAATCAAACTCTCAACTTCTCTCTTGTTCTTCATTGTTTTTCATTAAAATTTGAAATTTTAATATTCCAACATGTTTTTCTAAAAACTTGAGAATTCATCATATTTGATCCAAAATTCTCTTTCTTTGATTTGTTTACTTGTTGGAATTTCAAACTTGAGAATTTATCTTCTTCCCTTCTCTTTCTTTTCCACCACTCAATTTTCCTTTCTCCATCTTCCCTTCTTTCTCTTTTCTTTTCTCCTTTCTCCCCCATGGATTTTCCTCCTTCTCCGGCAAACCGCGAGTGTGCCTCTCCTCCCGGCTCGCACTGCACGATCTCCGTTTTGCCCATACCGCACACCGCCTCATCGCATGGTCTCTCTCCTGTGTCGAGTCACACGCCGTGCACCAACCCCCAGCCGTGTCTTCCCTCTCTCTCTGGTTCGGACCACACCGTCTCCAATCCCCTGAACCGCGAGCCAACTCTCCACGGCACAAAATTCCAAGTCGAGCCGCATCTATCTCCCTGGTTTGGATCACACCATCTCCATATCACCCGAACCGCGCACCGGTTCACCGCGAGAAGTCTCTCCCGCATCATGGGTCGGCTCTCCATGAAATGGTTCTCAGCAAAGCGCCTTCCCCGAGTTTTGATTCCCCCTCGAGTTTTCCTTTCGGGTCGCACAATCCTTCACCGCGTGCCGCTTCTCCTAAGTCACGTGGCTCATTTTTGCGCACTGTGACTTTCGTTTTGTCCGAACCGAGTGGAGCTCAAGACTCTCTCGTGTCGCATGTCGCGTCTCACGAGTTATACCCTTCATTTTCCAAGCTGGACCAGGAATCACCCGAACCAAGCTGCACGCCCAACGACATGCTTGAGTTAGAATCTGTATCGATTCAGGTTCCACACTTTTGTCCCATCCCCGCTCTATGTTATCTTCTAGCAGGTTACGAGGATTTCATTAAGTTTGCCGAATTCCAAGGGATGTTGAGCTTATCTCTCCATCCCTCTTAGAGAACCCAGAAATAGTTAGGGATGGTTTATGTTGTGCTTTTGAAGTTTACTTCAGGGAGTGTGGACTCTCGTTCCCTTTGCCTGAGCTCCTTGTTCACTTCTTGCATGCTCTCGGTCTCGCTCTTCCCCAGCTTTGTCCGAACTTCGTTCGCACTATTGTGGGGTTGCAGACCCTCGTGGAGAAGATCGGGTTTGAGTTTGACGTTAAGTCTCTTGCTCGCCTTGAGGCAGCAAGGGGAGCTTGAAAACAACCTGGTTTCTTCTACTTGACGCTATCTTCCCACTGTATTATCGTTTGTGGACTTCCTAAAAGGGATGATGATTGGAAGCATTCATACTTTTACTTCCCGGTGAACGAATCGACATTCGGCAATCTTTCTCATTTAGCGGTTATAAAGTGGTCTGCCGATCCCGGTAGTGGCTCGGATTTTTGTTTACAATACTTGCATCCATTTTTGTTTTGTGTTTAAGTATTCTAACACTTGTTCATTGGTTTTTGCAGCGACACTTCGGAAGAAAGAGCGTAAGGCCACCCTTCCCATCAAAATAGCAGAGTTCATAGCGGTCTATCGCACCAAGAAATTTGTTTGGACGATACTCATGCCGCATCAGATTTTTAGTTCTGTTGCTCGTCTCAGAGATCCCACCGCTCCTTAGCGTTCTCCTTCTAACTCTGACAGTCGTACCGGTTAGCGCTTTCTTTCTATATCCCGAGGTTTTATTTATAGTATATTCACCGTCATTTCTACTCATTCTCACATTGTTTAATTTTCCATTTTCCAGCTATCGACGATACCCAGGACACTGAAATGTCTGCTTACCACACCGCGAGAAGAGCTAAGAATGTGATTCCACAGCCGACTAGCCTGTCTGCAGGCGGTGGAGTCCCGCTCACCGAACCTGCTGCCATTCCGACAATCCCCGGTGACACTACCGCCAACCCTTCTGCTCACCCTGACAGAGAGGCAGAGAGAGCCAGCAAGACTCTAGTTGTGCAAGCCGATCGCCCTGCTCTCGTGGAGACGTCTGATCGTCGTCCCATTGTTGCGCTCCCAGCGTCCAAGGACACCTCCAAGCTTGACGAGTGTGACCCCGTTTCGAGAGGATCTTTGAAGAGGAAACTTCCGGAGAAAGGTAAAGGGAAATGGAGTGAGAAGAGGCAGAAGTACAATTGGGACTTTGGATACAAGTCCAATGATCAATTCACTGCAAACCTGGAGTCGTTCTCAAGTCTCTTCTATCACTTCCGCTTTGAGGGATGTAGGATTGCTGCGCATCAAGACCTCTCAACTGAAGAACACGAGAACTAAAAGATGTTCTCCAAAAGCTTCGGCGAGGTGAGTTTCTGAATTTTTACTTTTATTCGACCTCTCATTTTGTAATATGATGTTTATTCCTTAGGAATGTAATCTCTCTTTGTTTCTGTTCAGAACTTAGGCTGGTACAATCATGCTCTCGGCTCTTCTCGTCGCCGACTTGCTGATGCCAAGAAGCAATCCAGCTCGAAGGCCTCCGATGATCGGATTGCTTCACTCACCGCTGAACTTGAGGCTCTACGCCTTAAGTATGAGGGTGATATGGAGATTGTGAAGCAAGCAAAGGAGAACTGCCGACGTCTGCAAACCGCGGAGACTCGCGAAGCGACCGCAAAGGAAGATCTACGTGTCATGCGTGAGAAACTCAAAGGGATGAAGTCCGCCTCCATTGAGTATCTCCAGGAAAGAGATGTGCTTTTAGCCGAAAAAGCTAGACTCGTCACTTGCCTCAAGGAAGCTGAGGCTTGTATCAACACGCTCACCAGCTCCCGGGAGAACGATTCTACTCGAGCTAGAGATGAGGCAAAGAAGGCCGTTGTTGAGATGATTCGGGCTGAGATCAAGCAGGTCAAGCTTCACATTGCAGCTCAGGATGCTGCTCGTGAGGCTTTGAGCTTTGCGCGTGAGGTTAGCGCCAACTTTGAGCTCCTTACAGACATCACCAAGGGTGAGGTTCCGGACCTTAGTGCCGAACTTAGAATTATCACTGCCGACAATGAGGCCGCAAAGAAGGCATCCGAAGAAGCTAAGGCGAAGATCCCCCCCTCTAGACTTGGATGGATTTGTTCAGCTCTTTTCGATTTTGATATCTCCTTCTTTTGTTTCCAAGGCTCGGCATTCTCCTCTTGCCGCTACTCCGGTCCTTTATCCTGCTAGAGTCTCATTCACCCCTCTCATCGACACATTGGTTGATAGCTCGAATCCTCCTTTGGCCGATACATCGGTCCCCCCACTTTCCGAGGGCAGGGTTTCTATTGATGAGTTTGGGTCTAACATTGGACCGAGGACGGACGAGATGGTGGAAGATATTCGCGCTGCTACTGATGATGTCCCTGCGCAGATCTAGGATCGCCTTATTGCTTTTGTTTTCATCATCTAGAGACTTAAGTTTTATCTCAAGTTATTTATGCTTTTTGTACTTTGCCCGGGATTACCCGACACCTACTTTGTCGTTTTGAGACTTGGTTGTATTTTGCTCAGGATGGCCTGAAGCTCTTATTTTATTATGGATTTGTTCACTTTGGAAATTTTTACTAATGTCCTTGTTTAATTGTCTGCTTTTCCGCGAATTTTCAACCAGACTTAGCCAAATTTTAATCCATTTACATAATGTTTTCAATTGGTCACCACTTTTTTGTTTTATTTTGAGTGAATGCCATTAATGCTCTTTTCCGCTTTCTAGCATTGTTCGAGCTTAGTTAGAATTCTTTCTTAGTAGTCCGGCCCTTAGACCTTAAACCTTTTTGTTGGCTCTTGTTCGAGTTTGCCCCAAGCTCATTTTGTATTTGAGCGCGAATGTTAAATTGGCGACTCTCTTTGGCTTAACTTTCGACTTTTGACTTAGCGTTTCATTTTAGATTTTAGTTTTTTAGCTTTTATCATAGATTTTTTACTTAGTCGTTTCTAGTTTTTATTTTAGCCTTTTTGTCTTAGCTTTTAGACTTAGCTGTTTTCGGCTTTTGTTTTAGCCTTTTGTGATGCTCGGCTCGTGCTCTATATGTGAGTACGGTCCGGGCTCCCCCTTGTTCGATTTCGCCTCAAGTTCATTTTGTATTTGGGCACGTATGTTAAATTGGCGAATCTTTTTGACTTAACTTTCGACTTTCTACTTAGCTTTTCATTTTAGCTTTTAATTTTTTTAGCTTTTATTATAGCTTTTTTACTTAGTCGTTTCTAGTTTTTATTTTAGCCTTTTTTGGCTTAGCTTTTTGTCTTAGCTTTTAGACTTAGTCTTTTGTGATGCTCGGCTCGTGCTCTATATGTGAGTCCGGTCCGGGATCCTCTTCTTTTTTTGTATTCAAAAAACAAATTGAAGACGCAAAATAAAACTCCTTTATTGATGTGAATGGAATACGTGATTGCTATCACGAGCTTGGTTACAATGCTATCTTATACTTTAAAATCAAAAGTATGACTTAAGATGTATTGCATTCCATGATCTTGGGACTTTGACTCCATCTTCAGACTCTAACTCGTAAATGCCATAACGCACAACTTTCGTCACGCTATAAGGACCCTCCCAGTTTATACCCAGTTTTTTGGCGCCACTCTCAGCTTTATTTGAGAATACTCTCCGAAGTACCAGATCACCAAAATTGAAACGTCAAATCCTTACCCGAGAGTTGTAGTAACATGACACCGCATGGTGATAGTTTTGGAGTCTCGCTGATGCTTGATCTTGCCTCTCGTCTATTAGGTCGAGGTTGTCCATCATCATCTCATAATTCTTACCAGGATCTATCGTGTTAACCGTTCTTCTAAGTCCGAGAACGGTGACTTCTGCGGGCACCACTGCCTCCATCCCATACACAAGGGAAAATGGCGTTTCGTCAATCGTCTTTCTGGGTGTAGTTCGGCAAGCCCATAAGACACCGTGAAGCTCACTAGCCCATCCTCCTTTGAAATCTCCTAATATCTTCTTCAGGTTATTGAGTAAAGTCTTGTTTGCTGCTTCTGCTTGGCCATTTCCTTGAGGATATCTTGGCGTTGCTTTTCTTAACCTTATCTTTCACGTCGAACAGAACGCCTCAAACTTGTTTGAGATAAACTGTGACCCATTATCAGTTACAATCTTGTATGGCAAACCGTGACGATAAATCCCATTCCGCCATACAAAATTTTGGGCTACTTTTTTTGGTGACATTCTGAAAGGCTCCCGCTTCCATCCATTTAGAAAAGTAGTCCGTCAGAACCAAGAGGAATCATGCTCCGCCCGTCGAGGGGTGTAGGGTCCAACAATGTCTATCGACCATCTCATGAATGGATATGGAGAGGAGATGGAAGAAAGTTGATCGGCAGGTTGGTGTATGAATGGAGCGTTTTTCTGGCATTGTTCGCATCTCCATGCATTCTCCTTGCATTCCTTCAGAATAGTTGGCCAAAAATATCCTAGCCGTTTGATTTTTAAGACTAGCGTCCTTCCTGGTGAGTGTGGCCCGCATAAACCTTCATGGACTACCGTGATGATGGTTAATTCTTCTTCGGGTCCTATGAAAGCAAGGTAAAGCCCCGCAATACTGCGTTTGTAGAGAAGTCCATCGACCATACAAAACCGTGCACTTCTCACCGTCAGATTTCGCGCTTGCCACTTGTCATCTGGCGTTTTTCCCATTGTAATATATGCCTCGATCGGCGTTCTCCAATCATGGTTCTCATCACCCAAACCACTTGATATTTGCTCTTCTGTCACATAACCTTGCTCGACATTAAAAGGGTTGTTGGCGTCCGAGTTGGATGGGGTACTATCAGATCTTGTATCTCTTGCATGTACTTGCTCATGGTCAAGCCGATTGCCCACAAGATCATTCCTTTCGGTGTTGGCTCCACCCAACTTGACGTCATCGTCTTCTTGGTCTACTTCATTGTCGTAAGTTTTATCCGTCACATCTTGAACATTGTTATACAAACCAGTGTTAGAGCCGAGCTCATTGCCGATTGGAGTGAGGTTCCTTTCGACACCTGGTCAATGTTGAGGGAAGCGCCCGCAGTGGCGTCCCTAGGAGGTTGTTGCGAGCGTATTTTCATTGATCGCGTCTGTATCGCCATGGCATTTTCTGCAATTGTTATACTTGGTGTTTCGATAGTCTCTACAGTTATCATCCTTCGCACCAGGGGATCGGATGTTGATGCTAGTGCAGCTAGTCTCTACAGTTATCATCCTCCGCCGAACTATTTTCACCTTGTGGAACTCTCGTCAATTCGAATCGGTTGAACTGACTTATTAGCCCTTGAACGAGTTCTAAGTAAGCTCCCATTCTATCGTCTTTGGCTTCATATTCTCCGCCAATTTGACTTGTTACGAGTTGAGTATTGCTTTGAGCTTGGAGATTTCTCACTCCAATTCCAAAAGCTAATCTCAAGCCGGCAATGAGCGCTTCATACTCTGACTCGTTATTTGAAGTGTTGAGCGCGAGTCTGTATGACTGCTTGATTATTTATCCCGTTGGGGACTCTAGTTGTACCCCGACTCCTGTTCCTGATCGTGTTGACGAGCCGTCGACTTGGAGCCCCCAAACTTGCTGGGATGGTGATCCTTCCCGGACTCCAATTGGTAGCTCGACAATGAAATATGCTAGCACCAGTGATTTTGCGCTCACCCTATTTCGGTACTCGATATCATACTCGCTCAATTCTATGGCTCACTTGACCATCCTACCAGATTGGTTTGGGCCATGGAGAATTGTTCGCAGCGGCTACGTCGTCATCACCAAGATCGAATGAGATTGGAAATACGGGCGTAGCTTCCTTGTTGAAATTACCACCAAAAGAGCTAGTTTCTCTGCCATCGTGTATCTTGTCTCGAGAGAAACTAAACTTTTGCTAACGTAAAATATCGGACTTTGATTCCTCGCGTCCTCTCTGATCAGTACTTCCCTTACTGCGACAGGAGAAACCGCTACATACAAGTATAAGGTTTCTCCCTGCACGGGTTTTGCCAACACGGGTGGGTTAGCAAGATAATTCTTCAGCTTGGTGAACGCATTATCGCACTGGTCATCCCAAATAAATCGTTTGTTCCCCTTCAAGAATTAGAAGAATGGAAGGTACTTGTCAGTTGATCGCGAAATGAATTTGTTTAGCGCAGCGATCCTTCCGGCCAAGCGTTGGACTTCCTTTAGAGTCTTTGGTGATGACATTAAGAGAACCGCGGTTATCTGGTTTGGATTTGCTTCGATCCCCCTCTCAGTTACAAGATAGCCTAAGAATTCTCTGGAAGTGGATTTAGCTTCATTTCAAACTGATTGAGGGTCTCAAAGCATTTGGCAAGATGATGGACGTGTACATATTTTTCTAAGGACTTCACCAGCATGTCATCAACGTAAACTTCCATGGTTTTACCAAGTTGAGATGAGAACATTTTATTCACCAAGCTTTGATATGTCGCACCGGCATTCTGCAAACCGAAGGGCATAACTTTGTAGCAGTAAATCCCTCTATCCGTTATGAAGGAAGTCTTCTCTTGGTCTTCCAAATTCAAAAGAATCTTGTTATATCCAGAGAAAGCATCCATGAAGGAAGCCAGTCAATATGAGGAAGAAAAAATCTGGCTAAGTCTGGTTGAGATCTGTATAGTTGACGCAGATCCTCCATGTCCCATTCTTCTTTTTCACCACCACGGGATTTGCTAACCACTCAGGGTAATGGAATTCTCTTATTGATTTGTTCGCCAGAAGCTTCGAAACTTCGTCATTCACGGCCTGGGACTTCTCCGGACCAAGCTTCTTCCTTTTCTGGTTTATCGGTTTGAAGCTCGCATCGACATTCAACTGATGTGAGATCACATCGAGACTTATCCGTGGCATATCGCTGGCAGTCCACGCAAAAGTTTGCTTGTTCTGCCACAGAAACCGAATTAACTCACGCCTCAGCTCCCCCTTCAGCTGGGACCATATAACTACACATTTCTATGGATTTTGCGAGTCAAGAGGAATCTTCACGGTGCGTCTTTGCGAGTCTTTCTCTTTAATGCCTTCCGGACCTGGGGCTATTTGATCGTCGCTGAACCTTGGACTCATATTTTCTTCTTCAGAAGAGTAATCTGAGCCCTTTAGTTGCTATTGAATCCTGGACTTGACGCCAACCATGTAGCATATTCGGGAATTCTTTTGACTTCCATAGAGCACTCCTATGCCACCTTTGGTCGAAAAATTCACACATTTTTGATACGTGGATGGGACAACCTTCATTTTGTGGAGCCAAAGAGTTCCCAAAATGAGATTGTAAGCTGCCGGTCGATCCACCACGGTAAACTTAATAAGCTTATGGACCCCTTGTGTAGACACTAGGAGTCTTATAGTGCCGAGCGACATTTTCGTCGTTCCGCTAAATCCTTTTAAGGGAGTCAGTGGACCCCTCACTTTCAAGCTGTCGAGTCCCATTTGTTTAGGCGTCTCTAGGAACATAACATTCACGATGCTTCCCGTGTCGATCAGCAGTCGTGATACTTTGCAGTTTGCTCTGATGTCGAGTTCGACGACTAGAACATCATCGTGTGGTAGGTCTAAGTGAGAGGCATCATGCTTAGTAAAGATTATCTCACTTCTGGAATCGGGAGTGTGTCTCGGTTTCCTGAACTCCTATTTCCTCACATATGACTTTACCGAAGAGATTGATTCTCGGCAGTGCCTTGATCCCCCCGTGATGAAGTCTATACGCTTCTTTTGAAGAGCCTTTGAGGTTCCTCCTCGTTCAGGACTTCGTGTCCTCTTCCCCACTGGAGCCTCTCTGCTCTCCTCTAGGGCTTCCATCTCATGAATAATTGCTACAAGGTCGATTCCGCTTTTCAGCTCCCCTTTGGCATATTTCTTACTAAGGAAATTCTTCAGCTTGAAACACTCATGCGTGGCGTGGCTGTTGTACTTGTGCAATTCGCAGTAGGTATATGGGTTGCGCCTTGGCATATACGCAATCCGTCCTTGCTTTCCTACTTCCGCCCCCCTTTCTCCACATTGTACGAGTGAGATCCCTTAGAGCCTCCTCATAATTATTTGCCCTCCTTTTTCTAGAACTTCTTCGGCAGGAAGGTAGATTTGGAAGATCCCTTCACGGCCTTAAATTTCTTGGAGAGAGAAACTTTCTCCTCTTCGGCAATCATCCAATTCGCGGAGCGATGGAGAGCATCCTCAATCATTTTCGGCTTGGGAATTGTTAAATCAAAACGGAAAGGGGACTCATGCAAGAGTCCATGTTAGAGAGCAGCTAGTGTTGTCGACTCACTTACGCCGGACACCTTCGCTTTGATGGCCTTGAACCGCTCAATAAAGCTTCAAAGTGATTCGTTTGGACCTTGACTTAAAGTCCAGAGGTCGGCATCCGAGGTTCCTTTGTCCATGAAAATGGAAGAGTGCTTCAGGAACGCCGTCGACAATTATGTGAAACTGTCAATCGAATCCTCCGCGAGATGGGAAAACCACTCGAGAGCTTATGCTGTCAAATTTTCAACGAAGAGTCTGCAGTACCCTGCATCTTTCTCCTCTTTGCTGAAATGAGCTCTGGTGACGGCAATCTTGAAGGCTGTCAAGTGCGCTTTTGGATCCGACTTCCCTTCGTAAATAGGGAGTCTCAATTTCCTAGTGTCTCTTAACTGTGCGTTTGCAATACGTGCGGTGAAAAGAGTCCTCTCTGTCTCTGCGATCACGAGATCGATCTCCGGGGCCACGCTGGTGACTCGGTGAACCTTTGATGTCACCACGAGAAGTTCAGCAGTCGCCTTGTCAATAGTTCTTCGGAGCGCGTCGTACTCATGATCTCTTTGCTCGTGCGAACCCCTTCCCAGGTTGCCTTCATATATCCTTCCAGAGCTTGGAGTGTGTAGCTCTCCAATGTCTCCATGAGCTCTTAGGTTCCCAGCTCTCCGGTTCGCATCTAGTGAACTCTCGCTTCTCCTTTGTGAGGGCGGAAGGTGTTCTGTTCTTCTGCTCGGATCCAGCGGATCATTGCTTCGCCAGTTCGGACCCGTAGGGACATCAGCTCTCCGGTTCGGATCTACAGGATTTTCAGCTCTCCTGCTTGCATCCAGCGAGCTCTCACCTCTCCACTGCGAGGGCGGAAGGTCCTCGTCTCTCCTGCTCAGATCTAGTGGATCGCCGCTTTGCCGGTTCGGACTTGTAGGGCCACCAACTCTCCGATACGGGTTCGAGGAATTGTCAGCTCTCCGGTTCACCTCCAGAGTATTGCCACCTCTGATCCCACCTTCTCTTGGTTTCACCAGTGTTAAGACCATCAGTGCGGTTCTCCCTATCGGGCTCGTCAGGGCTCTAAGGCGAACCTCCAGATCTGACTGGACATCCGTCAGGGTCACGAGCCGGGTAGTCACATGCTCATCATGGCTGTTGAAGCGAGCGATGAGTACTTCGCTTGACTCTTTCTGTTTCTCAGCAGATGCCACCAGCGTCGCCAACATCATCTTCATCACCGCCAGCGAATCCTGATTCACTACATCAGCATGCTGACTTCCGATTTGAGAATTTGTTAGTGTCTCCATTCTTGTTCTGGGCAGAGTTAACGTTCTTCAGCAAATTCGCCGGAGTGCTTGTCTTCTCTACCCATAGTCGGCGCCAAAATTTGAGAGCGGAAAATATCGTAATAGCGTAAATACTACTATATTGTCCGTATTTTAGAACACCGATCGAAATTACTAATGTCTTATTTTATTTTGGTTTACCACCTCTACAAAACTGAGATACAAATAAGCATAAGAAGAAGAGGGAGACTAAGTTACCTAAGTACATTAGCGTCATATATTAGACCTACTTGTAGGGAGGGTGTATTGGCAAGGAAATTAACAAAGAAGAAGAACAAGGAAGTTGTTGAATCCCCCAATCTGATCCTTAAGGATAAGGAATACACAAGCATTGTGCATATCCTCAAACTTTTCAATGAATGAGTTTGCCAGGGTATGTGTTTTACTATTTTATTTATATTAGTATATAGTCTGTGATATATGTATTTAGGGTCGCCAATTTTTTTCACCCTGTAGAATAGTAACCCATACTGTTTCACCTGAACTTTTAGCCTCATCACTATACACCACAGAAATAAAGATTTCATAAATAAAACCCCAGACTTAAAACACCTCTTTAATTTTCACCATATGTA
>OVBE01003300.1:0-27315 GCA_900406425.1 Iberis pinnata
TAAAGTGATATTTATTAATATTTTAATAATATTTCACTCAAGTTCCAGAAGTTCGACTCTCCCTTCAAAAATATGAGTTAATCATAGTATGACTTCTTTTTCCTATCATATTACTTATATATTAAAATCGTCGTTGATCATATCATTGGCGTGCTATATAGCGGGAGTTAAAAAGAAAGGATCGTCCAAAAAAAACACCGGTAAAAGTCCCTAACATTGAAAAAATAATAGGTGCCAAAAACGCTATTACGGAAATCTCCCGGCCGGACCTGCCCGGGGCTCGAGGGTGAGCTTTATTTAAGAGAGAATGGGGAGCGAATCGAAAGGCTTCCGTTTTCGTTCTTGGTTTGGTTCTNAAAAATATAGTGAGACTTTGATTCTTCGTCGCCGTAGTAAATAGGAGAGAAAATAGAATTTCTTTATTCGTCTTAAAAAAAAATAGGAGTTAATTAACTGTGACACGTTCACTAAAAAAAATCATTTTGTAGCAAAGCATATTTATAAGTTTCCTCCCTCGAATGAAATTTAATGGGATCCGCAGAGACCATGTCTTCATCCATAGGATTCCAAGTACCCGGATCAACCAACCCCAGGGAAACTCCGAATACAGGCCGTTCTCGTTTGTACAGACAGACTTTTGGGGTGCTAAGATCCAAAGTCGAGAGGGAAAAAATTGAAGCTCGAGAAGGAATACCAAAACCTAGTTCACTCGCTTGCATCCATGGCTNTGCATCCATGGCTGAATGGTTAAAGCGCCCAACCTAATAAAGAGGCAAGTAGGTTCGGTTCCTGCTGGATGCACTTGGAACGTTCAGTTCAATCGCAACTCACAGAATCTAACAAACTTTCGTTGACCAAGCCAATTAAGTATCTTCGTTAAGTTGACTAACGCTTGACTTAACAAAGTTTATTTATTCCGTTAGTCAATTTGATGGCGGTACTTTATTGACTTGGTCAACGAAAATTTGTGATTTTCTCAACTATTTTTAAAAGTTCAGTATTTGTTTGACATTTTTTATTTTATTAAATTTTTTAATTTATGTTAATAATGTGTTAGTTAAGTGATGTTTATAAAAAAAATATCTTGTCAAAATAATAAACAAATTTATCTAAAGTATAAATTTGAATATTTTCATTTTTAGTATTATAATATTGTAAATATAAATATAATTTTGATTCTAGTTTAGTTTAGTTGATTTATGTTTGTAATGATTTTTAAATTAAATAAAATTTAAAAACATAAAATTGCAATTATATTATATAATATATGTATTATGTCGATAAGGCTTGTAGGGGTACTGAAAGCATGGTGTTGATTCGTTGTTTATTTCTCGTGAATAAATATAGACATATATATATTATTATTACTAAACTTATTTAAAAATATATATAATATATATATATATATATATATTATCTTTATAAATATATAAGACATTATTTTTTAAGAACTTAATTTATTTATGAGATAAATTATTTAACCAACCATTAATCGCTCGATCAAATTATTATGCTATGACTAAATTTATAAAGTTGTAATCATTTTATTGAAATTATTTTATTTATTATGTTATGTCAAATTATTATATTATGACTAATAATTTATGAAAAAATTATTATGTTATGACTAAATTAATAAAAAACAGTTTTACAGAAGAATGACTTAACCAAAACCAACAAACGTTTTTTTTTTAAAAAAAAAGAGAAAACCACATTTATTAACAATTTTTTGAGAGATTGATGATCAGTTAAATAATTTAACTAATAAATAAAATAATTTATTAAATATGATTTTCTTATATTTTTCAAAGATAAATTATATATATATAGTCATAATACATATATTATATAACCTAATTGTGATTATATGTTTTTTTAATTTTTGATTAATTCAAAAATCATTACAAATCGAAATCAGTAGAAGCAAAATAATATTTTTATTTTAAAATATTAAAAATACTAAAATTTTAAATATTCAAATTTATATTTTAGATAAATTTGTTTCATTGTTTTAAAAGATATTTTCCATAAACTTAACTAACAAATTATTAACATAAATTAAATATTTGAATAAAATAAAAATGTCAAACAAATATTGAAATTTTAGAAATAGTTAAAAAAAAATCACAAATTTTTGTTGACCAAGTCAATAAAGTATTACCGTTAAATTGACTAATAAAATAAATAAAATTAGTTAAGTCAACTTAACGGCTGTACTTAATTGGCTTGGTGAACAAAAATTTATTATTTAAATTCAAATATTAAAAAAATTGATATTTATTTAGGAGAGAGAATTCATGATTTAAAAAAAAAAAACATTTTGAAATTTCTGTATTAAAATTACATTTTTCCCAAACTTCTATTAATTTTTTATCCGACTTGAAAATAAACAAGTGCTGATTGGTATTTGTATGTAGAAATTGTATAATATCTTACAACTTTCACAGCATATAATTTACCATTAAACTACAGTTCATTTATTTTTCTCATTATCCACCAAAAAATTAAATTATTTTTTTTAGGATCCTGGTATCCGGAGTTTCGAAGGATTTCGACTAGGCCCAAAGCGTCCGTATTCACCAAGGGTATATAGGAGGACCGCCGAAATTCATCCCATGTTAATTGACGGTGGTCGGTATTCGAACCCAAATGGAAGAACTCACAGCTGCGAACCCTTTACCACCAGAGCTAGAAGCCCCGGTTTTAAAACATATATTATGGTAACAATTTTTACGTATTTAATTTAACTGCAATATATATATATATATATATATATATTATTTATTATTTTTATTATTTATATATACTTTAATATCTAAAATCTGTAGTGATCAATGAATTTATTTTTAACAAAATAATTTTAATCACATAAAATTTAGAAATTATTTTGCATCAAGACACCAAGAAAATCATTCACTAAATTACAACAAAAACTAAACTCTTGTAAAATATAGATTTTTGACAAAAAAACATATTGAAAGTAATAGTCCCAATTTGACAGATTTTGTTAAAGTAATAGCCACAGTTTAAATTTTTCTACATAGTATGTATAGATTTTTTTTTTTTTAACATCATTTCATTCTAAATTTTCCATAGAATTTTTAAAAATAAATAAATATATTTTTAATAATAAAAAAATATAGTCACAATTTTTACAGTTATGATTATCAATTAATTTCTTACTGTCATTTGGAATAAAAATTACAATTTCTACTTTACTATTACTCTAGTTATCGATCAACTCTAAAGTCAATATACAAAATATAGATGTCAATAAAAAATACAACATATCTCCCAACAAATATATAAAAGAATCCTAATAATATTATTCTGCCGACAAAAAGAAGAAGTTATATTTGAATAGTTAATCTTGAGATTATTATATAGTTTAGTACCTAGCAAAAACAACTTAGGCTATTTGTCTGTACTTGAGATTTTATTATAAAATAAACATAAATAATTGAAGAGTAGCTATGTAGAAAAGCAGACAAAAGATCCTTAAACAATTATGAGTATTTACGATGAGCATAAACTTCAGAGGATAAATCCTTCAAACTCATCATTATCAGTTTATCACTCATAAAACTTATTTGACAAATTAGTTTCTTAGAAAATTGAATCTAATCAGCTAAATAGTATTTACACTAAACAAAGTGAAACAATCCATAAGTTGACTGTCTATGTTGACACGCCTAAACATATACTACTTGGACAAGAAGATCCAGCTCTAGATCTTCCGGACCCACCCGAATCAACAAAGAAATGGCTTTTGGATCTTTTGTTTGTTGGGCTTTACCAACGACTTCTCACTTATCTCTCCACTCAAATACCTTCTTAAATTAAATATATCTCAATAGTTATAAACCATTCAAGCACAAGAAAAAACCTCCTTTTTTCTTTTTGTCAAAAAAGAACCTCTTTGATTTTCCAATTCTCAATTAGTATAGGATCTATTATATTATGATGAAAAAAGAAAATAGCTTCACATTATAAAAGCAAGTCTTGAACATAAGTAAAACAAAAGCCCCCTAAATATATACTTTCATATATGGAGCCAAAACATGAATGTGAAAATGGGTATTTGAAAAACACAAGAAAACTCTATAATTACTATATTTAATTGATACATAAAAGAAAAAAAAAATTACATTGAAAAGATAGGAAACATAACATTACATTAAAATATTACATAAAAATGAAGCTAAAATATTGAGCTTCAGACTTAACATAATATCATCCTCAGCTGGTGGCTAAAGAAATAAATTACATTCACATCAATAGAGTCAAAAACATGAATGTAAAATTGGGTTTTTCATATACAAAACCCACAAAAAAAAAAACAGAGAAAGAAGTAAAATAGCAAACTCTCTCACTTAGTATTAAGTCTCCACTAGGTTGGAGGAAAAAAAAAACCAGGGGAGTTTTTTTTCTTTCTTTCTCAATCACTCTAAAATCTAAACCCTAAATGGATTAGACTGTCTTCCACAATGAAGCATAAACCAAATTCTCTAGTATACAAAAGATCACTCTCACTTTAACCCTAAGTGAAGTTAATCTTGAAATTACAAGTGTAATATATAGTATAGTAGATGATGACTATTAGTACTACTAAATGAGTAAAATTATAGATTAGTAGCCAAATTCGATCTCTGGTCTGGTCAGTGGAGAAGTACTTTCTGATACTTGCTCTCTGAATCTTGCTCATCTGAAAATGCTCTCTTCCTCTTGAATTTTGCACATCCATTGTTGAGAATTGAGCATTGGATAGTGACTGGAGGGATCTCAAAGGTCTTAAGAGGCGGTGGTGGGTATCGCCATTGAGGTAATGGACCAGCTAAGAGAAGTGTTTGAAGCAAAGGTCCTGCCTTTATAACAGCTTGTAAAAGCTTACCCTTTTCAGGTAATGGCTTGTCTTGAAACAAATGATCCATAGTATCAGTTCTTGAGACTTCTTCAAGTTGAGACATAATGCTCTCTTCACAATCTGAGGATGAGAAACTCTTGTTAGATTCTAGTTGTTGAAGCTGAGCTTGTTCATCTTCAATGCTTGAAGCTCCAGATAAGGGATAAGTCAAGTGCTTTTGTTGGTGAAGCGAGTGGTTAGTGAACATGAGATGTTGACATTTCTCGAGAGCTTCGTCTCTTTCTTTGATGGTTTTGGTTAAGATGTTTTCGAGATGGGTTAATTGTTCATCTCTCTTCTTTATTTCTTCTTGAGCAAACATTTTTGTTTGTTCAAGCTCTAGTGTTGTGTATAGAAGAGAGTGCCTTAGTTCTTCTGTTGTCTGTAAAATTTACCAGAATTAAAAATAAATCAGAAAAAAAACAGAGGATCCCTAAATTGAGCATTCGTTTTTTTAGGGTTTTGGTCAGTGATAATTCACAAGTAAACCAAACCAATTCCAATTCAAAGAAAGTGTAACAAAAATATGTTCTTTTTAGTTGGGTCATTAACAAAATTCAAAACCCATGAAAGATTGAGTCACCAAGTTGTAGATTATGCAAAATCTAGATAAAACTTAGAAATTTGGATAAGAAGAGAAGAGAACACTCAAGAAACTTCCCGTTTTGGACAGACATTATGCCTAGATTTAAGCAAAATCAAAAATGAAATAAAGAGAGAGCAAAAGCTGAAGTTTTGGTGGAAGAAACAGAGGAAACCTCAAAAATAGAAAGAAGAAGTTTACCTTTCCATGAGAATAGTAAGACCAACCAAGAAGAGCATTGCTTTGGTTATCCATTAATTTCTACTCACTTGAGTTTAAAAGATCTTTTGATTCTCTCAAAGATAAATTGTGTGTGTGAGAGAGAGAGAGAGAAAGAGAATGAAATTTAACTTAGGGGTTTAGGGAGGGAATGACTAAATAATAAAATCTTATAGGACTGCTTAAAGTAGATCCAGCTTTTTCAGGGTGCATTTAGCTTTCTTTCGAGATTTCAATAATTAATCAAATTACTATAAAAAAAATTAAATAAAATGATAGATGGCACATGGTTGTATCATATCTTTCTTTTTATAAATAAATAAATTCTTACAAATTTATATGTTTTTGTATGATATCTTGTAATATAATCTCAACTAATGCCACTCCCAGTTTATTTAAACCACGCAAAAGTATAAGATAATTATTTATCAGTAATTAAAGCTATAAAAATAGAAGAAAAGATCGTCGTTTTAAAGAAAGTTTAAAGAATAGATCGCACAAACTCAATTTTGACGTAGTAGAATTATCGTCGGTTGGTATATATTATTAGAATAAGAAATTGTTGAATGTAAGATTGTCGGTCTCCCTGCATTTGAGTTCGTATTTGATAAGAAAATTTATAAATACAAAGAAAAGAAGCGCGTCGACAATCCCAACAAACTTAGATAGATTACAGAGAAGCTCAGGTCGTCGATTTATCTCTCTAAAGCTCTTTTTGTCGTTAAATGCCAACCCCCTCTTCGTTGAGGTTCATCTTCTATTTATATTACTTATGTCATCATTCGACTATGCAGGACAGTTGGCTAGGCATTCTGTTCATCCAGCGAGTAGGTCCATAGGTCATTGTTCGCCGAGTTACAGGGAGACTAGGTGTATTGTTCTGTCGGCGGTCTCGCGTGCCTCATCGACCCTGCTGGACGGGCCTTCGACGTTGGGCTTCAAAGTTGGGTTTGGTCCTTTGGGCATGGGGCGATGGGCCCATATCCTACAATAAGTCCCCCCCCCCAGTTCGACGAGACCGATGTGTTTACGGGTCGTCGAACATAATATGTCTTTTGGCCCAATGAACCGAGTTGTATCGCGGTGGGTTTTGCTTTCCTAGAGGCGCGTCTAGGAGTGATGAGCTGGCATTCGTAATGGTTGGAGTCAATCTTGAGGTTAGTTAGCTTCGCTGAGAAGCTGTCGCTTTCCGGTCATCCGTCTCGCTGCCAGTTTGTCTTCCGGTCGTTTCTCTCTTAGGCTTTTCGTCTCCCGGTCCAGCTTACCTGGGACGCTTCAACTCATGGTTATTCTTCTATATATACCCCCATTATAGAGGGATCAAGCCATATGTAGTTCATGGTGCGGCCATACCTGAGCTAGTAGTGGTAAAGCTTGAGGTGTCGCGCGTTTCAAGATATGCGTTGCATTGTTCCGTCTAGGTCGGCGAGTTGGTAGACGCCTTGTTTGACGACTTTGACGATCTGGTAGGGGGCTTCCCATTTGACGCCTAGTTTGCCTGCCTTGTACTCCTTGGTGTTGTCGAAGACGTGGCGTAGGACTAGGTCGTTGTCAAATAATCTTCTAATGTTAACGTTTTTGTTGTAGTACCTGGTCGCGGCTTGTTGGTAATTCTGGATGCATAGAAGGGCTCGGTCGCGGGCTTCTTCAGCTTCATCGAGTCGATCATTTAGCATTATCTTGTTGATGTTGCTGTTCTCGGGGAGTTTGAGTCTTCTGAGGCTGTCGACGTTGACTTCGGAGGGTACCATTGCTTTGATGCCATGAGCTAGGGAGAAAGGGGTTTGGTTCGTCGCTCTTCTTGGTGTCGTCCTGTGCGACCAGAGGACTCTGTCCAGCTCGTCGGCCCATATACCATTTTTAGTCCTTCGATGATGGTTTTATTTGTTGCTTTGGCTTGACTGTTTCCCTAAGGATACCGCAGCATGGAATGGCTGAGTCGAGTCTTCCACTTCGCACAAAATTTTCAAATTGGTGGGAGCAGAACTGGGTCATGTTGTCTGTGATGATCTCGTAGGGTAGTTTGTGCCTGCATATTATGTATTTCCATACAAAATTCTGCACTTCGATGTCGTTTATCTTGATGTAAGATTTGGCTTCGACCCACTTTGTAAAGTAGTCTGTCATGATGAAGAGGAATTTTCGTCCCCGTGAGGAGGACATGGGCCTGACGATATCCATTGCCCATCACATGAAGGGATAGGGGGATGTTGAAGTTCGCATGAGCTATGTTGGTTGGTGGACGTTTGGGACGTGATGTTGACATTGTTCTCACTTCATCGCGTACTTATGGCGGTCGGCATTCATGGTGGGCCAGAAATGGCCGTGCTTCTTTATCTAAAGGGTCAGGGCTCGTCCGTTGGAGTAATTTCCTAAAGGGCCTTCATGCGTCTTGTGGATGATTTGTTCTGATTCTTCGACGTCGGGGCAGGTTAGTAAGATGCCGGTAAAATCTCATCGCATGAGGTGTCCGTCCATCATCGTATAGTGAGCAGCTTTGGTTTTCAGTCGCTGCGCTGCCCATTTGTCCATGGGCAGGATGTCATCGGCTATGTAGAGTTTGATTTCTTCGCGCCAATCCGTGCTGGGGGCCTCGTGGTCTGCTCCAAATTTGACGTCATCCTCTGCGATGTCGTGGTCGTATATGAAGTGGACGAGGTCGAGGCTGATGTTGGGCTTCTGGATTTCTTCTACTGGGATGGTTCAACGCAAGTGGGAGTCACTTAACGAGGCGATGGTTGCTAGTGCATCAGCTATTTTGTTTTGCTCCTTGGGATTTTGACGATTTTGAAATACTCCAGTTCTCTTGCTAGATGTTGGACCACCCAGAGATACGCATCCATTCTTTCACTCTTCGCCTCGTAATCTCCCGCGAACAGGCTTGCGACAAGCTGCGAGTCGCAAAAAGCTCGAATTTGCTTCGCCCCGATACCCTTTGCTAGTTTGAGTCCAGCTATAAATTCTTTGTATTATGCTTCATTGTTCGACGCGTTGAAGCCAAGGCGAAATGACTATTCTAAAATGTCACCTTCCAGGGATTCTAGGCGTATTCTGATCCTTGATCCTCCCAAGCAAGAGGATCCATCAACGTGTAAGGTCCATATCTACGGTGCTTTGGCGCCTTTAATCAGCTCTAGCGGGAGCTCATGATGAAATCGGCAGTACCTGTGACTTCGCTGAGCTCGATGGCCCATTTCGCCATCCATCCTGATTGGCTTGGACTGTGAAGGATGGCGCGTAGTGGTTGAACTGTTAAGACCGCGATTGAATGCGACTGAAAGTAGGGTCACAGTTTCCTGGCGGCGATGATGACAGCATAGGCCAGCTTCTCTAAGGTGGGATATCGGATTTCCGCACCGTATAGGTTTTGCTGGTGTAGAATATTGGCTGATGTTTGTCGCGATCTTCCCTAACGAGGACGCTGCTAATCGTGGTTGTGGAGACCGATATATAGAGGTAAAGAGTTTCGTCGTCTTTGGGTTTTGCTAATATGGGTGGTGTGGATAGGTATTTATTTAGTTCCTTGAAAGCTTGTTCGCACTTCTCATCCCATTCGAATATCTTGTTACCGCACAACAACTAGTAGAAAGGTAGGTACCTATCGGTCGACCTTGAAATGAACCTATTGAGTGCTGCAACGCTGCCTGTCAGGCGTTGTACTTCACACGTGCTTTTCAGCGAAGGAAGCTTGATGAGAGCCTTGATCTGTTTTGGGTTTGCCTCTATTCCTCTTTGGGTGACAATGTAACCAAGAAATTCTCCCGAGGTTACGCCAAATGTGCATTTTGTGGGATTTATTTTCATTCCGTATTGGTTGAGGATGGCGAAGCAGGAGCGTAGATGTTAGATGTGATCTGTCATGGACATCGACTTGACAAGCATATCGTCGAGGTTTACTTCCTTACTCGAACCTAGTAGATCGACGAACATTCTGTTGACCAACCTCTGATACGTGGTACCTGCGTTTTTGAGCCCAAACAGCATGACTCGATAACAGTACGTCCCTTTTTCTGTGATGAAGGTTGTCTTTTCTCTATCATCGGGGTGCATTATTATTTGATTATAGCCTGAGAAAGCGTCCATGAAGGAGAGCAGCTCGTTACCGGCGCTTGCTTCGACGAGGCGGTCAATATGGGGAAGTGGGTATCTGTCCTTTGGGAAAGCCTTGTTTAGGTCGGTGAAGTCGACGCATACTCACCACTTACCATTCTTCTTCTTTACGACGACCGAATTTGCTAGCCATTTTGGGTACTTAACTTCAGTTATGGATCCGGCGTGTAGTAATTTTTCCATTTTGTCATTTACCGCTTGCGCCCATTCTTGCCTTAATTTGCGCCATTTTTGTCTGATCGGCTTGAATGTTGGGTCGACGTTGAGCTCATGGCAAGTATTTCTTGGGTCGAGGCTGGTCATAGTAACTAGTGACCAAGAAAAAAAATTGGAACCTTCCTTGAGAAAAGCGACCAGTTTGGTTCTAATTTATGCGTCAAGCTAGTGGCCAACGCCGATGCATCTGTCGGGACTTTGGGTGTCTATGTTGACTTGGTCGATAGTTTCGCAGTTTGGGTCTCTTTGTTCTTTCGGGACGTCTGTTCTATCGGTGCGTCCCAGCTGTAGCTGCTATAATTCCGCGCTCTTGTGAGCTTTATGCTCGGCAATAAAACATGTTCTAGCCGCTTTTTGGTTGCTTCTGAGGGTGACAGTTCCTCTTGTTGTAGGATTTTGACGCATTGGTGTAAGTTGGAGACTGTTGCTTTGGTTGCTGTGAGCCAAGGGATCCCCAAGATAGCATTGAGAATTGGGTGTTCGTCGACTACCTAAAATTTGGTGGTCGTGACGCTACCCCCAGCCCTGACCGAAAGTTTGATGGTCCCGATGATCTCAACCTAATCCCCACTAAAGTCGGTGAGTGATTGCATGGTTCTTTTAACAGCTTTTTCGCCGAACTCCATTTTTTGGAGAGTGCTCTTGAAGATTATGTCTACAGAACTACCAGTATCGACAAAGATTCTCGTCACTTTGTAGTCTTTGATGATGAGTTTGACGAGAATGAAGTCCCTCTGTACGCCGTCGATCCCTATTAGGTCATCGGTGGTAAACTGAATTGGTTCGTTCCTCAGTGGTTTGCTGATTGACGCCCCTATCGTGTTGAGGACCAGATGTTCTGTCCTCGCGATTGGTCATATGAAGTCTCCATGTCGCTTGAGTCTGCCCATGATAACTTTAATTCTTCGACAGGGGTTGGGAGCGCCTTCATCCCTCTCGACGTTATTGTGCCTGTGTGGGAGCATCATGTCTTTGTCGACCGCTTGTCTCTCCTGCCTTCCCCTCTCGTCACAATTTTGGTTCGGAGGACAATTCTACGAACGCTCTCTGTAGTTCTGTGGTGGATACTGATTGGGTTGTCTCTGCCCGTCGCGCCATCGGCTCTCTTGGTATTTCTTAAGCAGCGTGTCCTTCAAGTGTTGACAGTCGGCAGTGTTATGCCTTGTCGATTATGAAATTTTCAGAAGGCATTTCAATCGTCGTCTTGTCTCTAATGCGCTTGTGGTTTGCGTTCTTCGACGAGGTAACTCGCGTGTCGCTTTCTTTTTACTTGTTTTGAGTGGCCTTCATAGAATTAACGAGGCTCAACTTGCTCATCCCATTCGAATGTCTTGTTACCGCACAACAACTAGTAGAAAGTTAGGCACATGTCGGTCGACCTTGAAATGAACCTGTTGAGTGCTGCGACGCTACCTGTGAGGCGTTGTACTTCACACGTGCTTTTCAGCGAAGGAAGCTTGATGAGAGCCTTGATTTGTTTTGTGTTTGCTTCTATTCCTCTTTGGGTGACAATGTAACCGAGAAATTCTTCCGAGGTTACGCCAAATGTGCATTTGGTGGGATTTATTTTCATTCCGTATTGGTTGAGGATGGCGAAGTAGGAGTGTTGATGTTAGATGTGGTCTGTAATGGACAACGACTTGATGAGCATATCATCGATATATACTTCCATGGTCGAACCTAGTAGATCGGCGAACATTCTATTGACCAACCTCTGATACGTCGCACCTGCGTTTTTGAGCCCGAACGACATGACTCGATAATAGTACGTCCCTTTTTCTGTGATGAAGGTTGTATTTTCTCTGTCGTCGGGGTGCATCATTATTTGATTATAGCCTGAGAAAGCGTCCATGAAGGAGAGCAGCTCGTTCCCAGCGGTTGCTTCGACGAGGCGATCAATATGGGGAAGTGGGTAGCTGTCCTTTAGGAAAGCCTTGTTTAGGTCGGTGAAGTCGACGCAGACTCGCCACTTACCATTCTTCTTTTTTACGATGACCGAATTTGCTAGCCATTTTGGGTACTTCACTTCAGCTATGGATCCGACGTGTAGTAATTTTTCCACTTTGTCATTTATCGCTTGCGCCCATTCTGGCCCTAATTTGCGGCGTTTTTTTCTGATCGGATTGAATGTTGGTTCGACATTGAGCTCATGGCAAGTAATGCTCGGGTCGAGGCCGGTTATAGTAACTAGTAACCAAGCAAAAAAATTGGAACGTTCCTTGAGAAAGGCGATCAATTCGGTTCTAATTTATGCGTCAAGCTGGTGGCTAACGCCGATGCATCTGTCGGGACTTTGGGTGTCTATGTTGACTTGGTCGATAGTTTCGCAGTTCGGGTCTCTTTTTTCTTTCGGGACGTCTGTTCTATCGGTGCGTCCCAGCTGTAGCTGCTATAATTCCGCGCTCTTGTGAGCTTTATGCTCGGCAATAAAACATGTTCTAGCTGCTTTTTGGTTGCTTTTGAGGGTGACAGTTCCTCTTGTTGTTGGGATTTTGATGCATTGGTGTAAGATGGAGACCGCTGCTTTGGTTTCTGTGAGCCATGGGATCCCCAAGATAGCATTGAAGATTGGGTGTTCGTCGACTACTTGAAATTTGGTGGTCATGATGCTTCCCCCGGCCATGACGGAAAGTTTGATGGTCCCGATGATCTCAACCTAATCCCCACTAAAGTCGGTGAGTGATTGCATGGTTCTTTTAACAGCTTCTTCGCCAATCTCCATTTTTTGGAGAGTGCTCTTGAAGATTATGTCTACAAAACAACCAGTATCGACGAGCATTCTCGTCACTTTGCAGTCTTTGATGATGAGTTTGAGGAGAATAAAGTCCCTCTGTACGCTGTTGATCTCTATTAGGTCATCGGTGGTAAACCGAATTTGTTCGTTACTTAGTGGTTTGTTGATTGACGCCCCTATCGTGTTGAGGACCAGATGTTCCGTCCTCGTGATTGGTCGTATAGAGTCTCCATGTCGCTTGAGTCTGCCCATGATAACGTTAATTCTTCAACATGGGTTGGGAGCGCCTTCATCCCTTTCGACGTTATCGTGCCTGTGTGGGAGCGTCATGTATTTGTTGACCGCTTGTCTCTCCTGCCTTCCCTTCTCGTCACAGTTTTGGTTCGAAAGATAATTCTGCGAACGCTCTCTGTAGTTCCGTGGTGGATACTGATTGGGTTGTCTCTGCCTGTCGCGCCCTCGACTCTCTTGGTATTTCTTAAGCAGCGTGTCCTTCAAGTATTGATAGTCGATAGTGTTATGCCTTGTCGATTATGAAACTTGCAGTAAGCATTTCTATCGTCGTCTTGTCTCTAATGCGCTTGTGGTTTGCGTTCTTCGATGAGGTAATTCACGTGTCGCTTTCTTTTTTCTTGTTTCGAGTGGCCCTCATAGAATTGACGAGGCTCGACTTGATCTTCCTTTTCTTTTCCTTGTAAGCTTTGGTGTGCTTGCGGGCCATCGCGGTCTTCTCCTCCTCCATCTTGATAAAGCGATTGGCTCTGTACAGGACGTCCTCCAATGTCTGTGGTTGGTTCAGTAACAACTCTTCGCGGAACCTTGATTCGTACCATAGAGCGTTTTTGAGTGCGGCGATGGTGGCTTCGTCGGAGATGGCCACCATTGAAACTACCTCCTTGTACCGCTCTATGAACTTCTGAGGGATTCGCATGGCCCTTGACTTAGTGACCATAGGTTAGCGGTCGACGTCTTCTTCTCCATAAACATGGAGTAATGCTTGACGAAGGCCGTCGACAGCTGCTGGAAGTTATCAATGGATCTGGCCTCTAGATGGGAGAACCAGGAGAGCGCAACCCCTCCTAGGTTTTCTACGATCAACTGGCAGAGTCCAGCATTCCTCTATTCGTCGGTGAATTGGGCATGGTCTATTGCAATTGTAAAAGCGGTCATATAATGAGTTAGGTCGGCGTTCCCTTCAAACGTCGGGAATTTAATCTTTGCAGTGTGCTTTATTTTAGTCTATGTTATCATCCTGGTGAATGGAGCTCTCTGAGTCCCTTCGACGACTCGCTCGATCTCTGGGGCCGAGCTTGTGGCTTTATGAACCAACGAGCTCATCTCTCGCAGCTGGGCATTCAACGCCCTTATTTCATCGTTTGGGCTCGTGAGATCGTGATGCGATGGTAGGTCTCCAAGGCGGTCTGATCCACGAGCCTGCTAGGTTTCCGCGATCGGCGTCAAGGTGTCGGTCGAGCCAAAAAGGTTTCGGGTCAAGACCTCTAGTTCGGCCCTTCGCAGGCTTGCTGTCATTACCGCTTCGAATTTGCTCCTCAACTGTCGAGATACGTTCTCATCCTCTTCCAATCGATGCAGTAGCGTCTGATTCTTCTCTTCTTGCGTAGGCACTCCTTAGATTCTATTCAGCGGTCCAGTCGGCGTTTGATGTTTGTCAGCCTTGGCATTTTTACCGTCTAAGTGCATCACATCTTCGACATGGATGTATTCGTCTGCGTTGACTGTGTTCGCCATACTCTCGGTGCGTCGTTGAAAGGTGGGGTTTTCCTTATCAAATGGTCCCCAGTGGAGTCGCCAATTGTTGAATCTAGGGTCGTCGGTCTCTCTGGATTTGAGTTCGTATTTGATAAGGAGAATTATAAATACAAAGAAAAGAAGCGCATCGACAATCCTGACGCACTTAAATTACAAAAAAGCTCATGTCGTCGAATTATCTCTCTAACTTCTCTCTAAATCTCTCTCTGTCGTTAAATGCCAACCTCCTCTTCGTTGAGGTTCATCTTCTATTTATACTACTTCTGTCATCATTCGACTACGTAGGACAGGATGCTAGGCGTCATGTTCATCCGACGAGTCGGTCCATAGGTCACTATTCGCCGAGCTACAGAAAGACTAGGTGTACTGTTCTGTTGGCGGTCTCGCTTGCCTCGTCAATCCTGTTGGATGGATCTTCGGCGTTGGGCTTGATTTTTTGGGCCTGGAGCGATTAACCCATATCCTACAGAAATCAACAAACTTTTTTCACAGTTATGTCTGAAACATACTGAAAAATGTTTGGAAATTAAATCAACTATAATTCAAATCTTTTTGCATATTATTCTTATACTTGTTTAGTTGAAATATTATAATAATAAAAAAAAAAATTCTATATCTCCTTGTATTGCAGTGAGTATATGGTGGAAGACAGATATCGTAGATTACTGACTTTGGTCTCACTCACTTAACACTATAGTCTTAAATCTTTTAAAAGTCTCTTGTTTTCTTCTTCGTTTTTTCTTGGGATACAACATGACTTCTTGTCTTTATTCATGAAAATTCGACCGAAAAGAGCGGGAACGAATTGTAGCTTTTTCTATTACACCATTTTATTTTGTTGTAAATAAAGTATATAGATGTACGAATATGTCGTGTATAAAAAACCGAGTCAATAAGAAGTGGATTCGATGGTCAGCAAAAGAGGCAGCTAACCAAACTTTTTCCACAAAAATGTTGAGAAAAGTTTTAATGGAATTCATTTTTTTTTTAATTTTTAAACCTACTATTCCATTTTCGTTACCAAATTTCTTGTGAATATACGATCTGTCGGTTCTCATTTTTTTCTAAAAAAATTGCATTGCTAAAGTAGTTAAATAATTTGGTTAACAAAATCTATTTTTCTTAAAGCAAAGTTAAAAAAAATTTGGTTAACCAATTTTCAAATATATATATATATATAACAATTAATTACTTTGATGAAAATGATTAATGAAATTTTACCACAAGTGGAAGCAAAGTAAGGATACTAATATCTCCAAATATGGTTTGCTAAGCATGTGTTAAGTAATCATGATGGTCACAGTGATATTATATTATTATATGAGTGACATGATATTTTCCTACTATTTATGATAATGTTTAATTTACATCAAAAAAGAATGCAAAGGATTCATGCAGAAGAATATAATATATATGTGTACCCAAAAAGAAAAAAGAAAAAGAAAGAAAGAAAAAAAAAGCATTTCCAATAGTAAGAGTAGGAGGACAAAAGCTATCATTTCATGGTCCCTTTCACCAACATTAATCTAAAGAGTATGTCAAGCATAAACTTTGTATATTTATTTTTCTTGTTGTTAATTAATGTTAAGAATTTTATGTATATGATGAATATGATGACCCACACTATCGAATATATCAATAAATAACGCGTTTGATATATGATCGTGTTGGCAAATTTCAGAGCAAATATAGTTTATGGATAAGAGCTTTGATTATAGTATATACTACGAAGCAAGAACATGGGAGATATCAATAAATGCACGGGACATGCTTTGCTTTGTTATCATTCTTCACTATCACTAAAGAAATTGAACATATTTTGTGTGCGTTTTAGTTTAATCCAATTAATTAAGATCCTTAAATTAAGTCTATATTTAGGAAAACCAAATTGCTAAGTTTGTCGGCCAATAAATACAACTCCACATGATGGTTCTAATGAATAGAGGCATAAAGTAGTTTTAGCATGTAAGGCACAAGCCAAAGCGAATTTATACCGTTGTGGCAGTTAAATTTAGGTTTGATCCTTATATACCGTTATGAAAATCATATATATATATATATATATATATATATCTTTTCTTTTCATCTTATATATGTTTTTATTCCAAAACTAGGAGATTCAACCTACAACACACAAGACTACAACAAATAATATGTGAGAGCTTCTACTTATTCAGATCCACAATTAGAGGTGTAAAAACGGGCTAAAATCTGCGGGCTATATATATCTAACCCGGATCGCCATGGGCAAGATTAGACAAAAAATATTATGCCCATGAAAAGCCGGGTCTCGCGGGTTGACCCATCATGAACCGTAGATTTAGCGGGTTTTTTCCGCGGGTTTTGTTTGCGGATTAGCGGATCGGTCCACAGATAACTAATTTAAACAAAAAGTAATTATATTATAAATAATTTTATGTATCGGATCAATTATAATCTATAATCTATGTAATAAAATATAAAATTTGAGCATATAAAATTATAATACTTATAAAAATATATATTTAAATTATTTTCACTTAATTAAATTGCTAAATTTAGATATATACATTTTTTATTTTTATTTTTACATAATCTAAGTATAAATATAGTGTCCGCGAGCCAACCCGCTAAACCGCAAAATCTGCAAGCGCGGGTTTGGACAATATATAAGTTGTCTGTGGGTTTTGCGGGTCAACCCGTTACGAATGGAAAAAAATTGAACCCGTTACAGGGTAGACCAAATAGACGTGGGCTGACCCGTTTAACACCCCTATCCACAATATTATTTCTAATGGCATCATACTATATACTATGTCAAGATTTATGGGGTTTTTTTGTATCTCTTACTTTTGATGTAATTTTTTCTAACGATATAGAAAAATATACATTAAATAGTATGATTGTTAAGACATGTACACTGATTTGTCTGTGTGTTTGATAAAGTCTATGCATGTTGTATAGGCGGATTTCGACTTCTCAACGTTTCTTATTGACATGTGAAGTAGTCCGTTCAACAGCCAGTTGTTTATCCAGTAAGGACAAAGAACTTTTCCACCAATCTACATCACATTTTTTTGGTTCAGTTTTATTTCTTGCATGTATTGAATTTTAGCCTCATCTCACATAGTCACATTGTCCAACCATTTTAGTAGTCTCGTGTTTGAAAACATGCAATAACGGGAATTGAAAACTTCAAATCTAATGGTTTCAATTTTGCCGGTGTTGGCTAACTGGTTGAACATTTTTTGTTAAAAAAGGGAAAATGTTATTAATTGCATTGAAAAAACATTTATTTGCAAAGTAAAATATAACTCATATAATATATATATATATATATATATATATATATAACTCATATAAATTCCTTTATGGAAAAGGCAAAAAAGGTTAATCGTACATTAATAATTAATGGCAATGTAAAATTAGTTAAGTGGGTATTGTGTAACGACCTCATCTATGTGCCGCTACTTTAGAGCCCAACATCCCATTAGTATGATAATGTCCGTTTTGAACAATAAAAGTCTTCACGGTTTTCTTATTGGATTTCAATAAAAAAGACATCATACTAATTAGGAATTAGACTCTCTTATATACTAGCCAAACATTGGTTAATCTTATGATATATGATGTTCGTCTTTGGCCACGTGGGTCCCACAAATCACCCTCTAGTAGAGAACGCAACATCTTTATTGCATACCAACGGGCCCTCCTGGTTCTATTTTAGAATCGACTGCGCTCTAACACCAACTTGTCACGACCCCTTCCCTAGGTCACTACTTCTGAGCCTAATAGCACATTAGTATGATACTGTCCGTTTTGGTCCACAAATGTCTGTACAAATTTCTTATTTGGTATCAACAGAAAAAGCCTTATACTAATTAGTAATTAGACTCTCTTATATATTAATAATTCTTGGTTAATCTTAAATGTGGATTGTTTGTCTTTGACACCATGTGAGCCTCACAAATAGTTATGTCTCTATTTTTTCTGAATATTTGTGTTCCTTTTGTTTTATCTAAATTTGAAGATGCAGAAGACTTGCTGGTTCGGAAGCTGAGGGAGTATCAAGACTAAAGAAGCAAGAATATGACTTGAAGAAGAATCAATGTGAGTTGAAGCTGAGAATGGAAAGTTTCAAAAGAGGAAAAAGAGATTTCAAAAAGATGAAAGACAATGAAATTGGATTGCAAAAGAAAGGGGAAAGGAGAACTAGGGTTTCAGAGATATAAAAAGAGGCGAAAAGATCAATAGAACTTTATGACTTTGAGAGCTGTTTTCCTAGGTTTAGGGTTGAGTGATTATTGCATGTGTGAGAATATGTGAGAGATCTTGGGGTAGAGACAAGTATAGTTTTATCTGCTGAAAAATACAAGTTTCTTGAGAGAATAACTTGTGATACAAGAACAAAAAGAATTCTTGTATATTGTGTTGATAAATCTTGGAATAAAGGTATTGTTAAGAATTTGTGTGTTCTCTGTTTTTCAATTGGTATCAGAGCGGGCATCTGAAGAAGAAATTTACGTCCTACTTAATCATGTGAATATCATGTGATAAGTGATGGAGAACACCCAATTGCCAATGACTCGATCAGTGTTACTGGATCCTGACAATTTCAGGTGGTGGAAAGTCAAAATCCGAGAGCTTCTCAGAAGTTTCAATGAGGAAGTGTGGACTCTTGTCACGTCAGGATGGTCTACTCCCCAAAAGAAAAATGAAAAGGGTGAATGAGTGGACAGAGAATCAAGTGAATAGACTGATGATGAGAAACTCAAGTCTAAATACAATTTTCAAGGCACTATCAACGATCTGGTGTTCACTCACAAATGATCAGTTCAAGCATGTCCAAGGGTGCAAGACCGCTAAACAAGCATGGGATATTGTCCAAGTAACATATGAGGGAACCGATGATGTGAGACGCTATAGAGTGGATCTTCTAGCTTATGAGTTTGAAATAACGAAAACGAGGGAAGATGAAATTCAGTGGGAAATTGTCTTCAATTGAAAATACATCTAGAGTATTGGGAAATACTTACAAGGACAAGAAGTTGGTAAAAAAATTCTTGAGATGTTGACCAAACCAATATCAATCACACAAATCAGCATTTCAAGTGGGAAAAACTCAGATGAAATGTCTTTTGAACATGTTGATATGATACATAAGAAAAATATTTGGCAACAAAAAGTGATAAAAATACAAGAAAAATTGTTAATTTGTATTTAATAATAATATATGTTATTAATCAATGTAATTGTGATGTCTTTGGTTAATATCAAAAAGTAAATTAGCATTTTAAATACTAAAACGCCAAACGAATTGACTTTTTATGATGACTATCAATGTTTATTCTTGTAATAAAAACTAATTTCATACTAAATAATTCTATTTAAAAACTTATTTGTAATTATTATTTGGGTTTCTCAATAGAAAATAAAGATTGTATATTATTTTATTTTATTTTTTTAATATTATATATATATATATATATATATATTGATTTCTTTTTAAGTAGCATGCACTAATATTATCAAATAAGTTCATTTCAATTATTAGATTTATAAGTAAAAAATGTGATCTTAATGAACATATATATAAACTAAAAGAACGATCGGATTATAATTTTTCGTGTTTTTCAGATTGCTATAATAATAATTGAACTAAAATTAAAATTTGATATTTTATTAAATAGATTGCAAAATCGCTATAGTATGCGGCTTCACACTTCGCACATCACGTGTCAGTGATAGGTAAAAGTGTCAAAATGGGTAAACCAACTCAAACCAACCAAAATCCAATTAAATCATAGGTTAAATGGGTTATGAGTCAACTCAGTCCATTAAACAAGTGGGTTGGATCAACCCATTATCCATTTAAATTAGTGGGTTAATAAGTCTTAATGAGTTACCCATTATAATTTAATTATTATTTAAATAGTAATCATAATTAATAATTACGACATCATAATTACATCATCAACACTACATTATCATATATTCACATGTTAGGAAAAAATTTTGAGATAAATTTTCAATGGAAATGTTTTGACAGGAAATCTTTCGCACGAAAATTTTGACAGAAAAATTTCGACAGGAAAACTTTTCCTGAAAAATTTTTGATGGGAAATATTTTCCAGGGAAAACTTAGACGGGAAAGTTTTGACGAGAAAACTTTTCCTGGGAAAACTTCAACAGGAAAAAAATTTCGTAAAAATTTTGACTGTGAAACATTGCCCACAAAAATTTCGACGGGAAAAATTTTCCCGGAAAAATTTTGACGGGGAAACTTTCGACGGGAAAGGGAAAATTTTGGCAAGAAAATTTTGGCTGGAAAAATTTTGGTAGAAAATTTTGACGGAAAAACTTTTGGTGGAAATATTTTGACAGAAAATTCTTGGCGGAAAAAATCTTGACACGAAAACTTGTGATTGGAAATTTTGTTGGGAAAATTTTTGGCGAAATGTTTTTTTTCTTTGGCAAATGAAACTTTATTAATTTTATTTTCTTTTTTAATAAATTGAAATAAAAATTAAATAAATAATATTAGTTTGGTTATAGATAACTCATTATTCCATTTGACCCAATCCATTTTAACTCAATCCAATAAACTCATTAACCCATTAGATCCATAAAATCATTGGAATCCAAAACTTAAACCCATTTAGATACATGAGTTGGTTTGGGTTGGGTTGACCCAAGAAATTTTACACATTTTGACACCTCTAGTGATATGTGTCGATTATGGTAAAGTATTAGCTATATCGAGTTGATTATGCTTAATGCACACATTTTTTAGCATGTGGCAGAGTTGAACTATTAAGCGGCGCGGGACAAAAGCGGTGCGGGAATGGTAACAAAAGATATTAGCTGGAACTATGGCTCCGAATGGTAACAAAAAGTAAGCGGTGCAGGACAGAAAAAAAGCGAGACGGTACAATTAGAGTGCGGTGCGGGAAAGAATATTAGCAGTGCGGGACAACTGCGGTTTTAATAAAATTAGCGGTGCAAGATATTGTTTGAATGGTGAATAAAATTAACGGTACGAAATATTGTGATATTTTTTTCTAAAATAATAAGGTGTTTCAATGTATGAAAATTTGGTTTTATTATTGAAAATTTAAAATTGTAGAAGACTTTTAGCAATAAATTTACTATACATCAATCATTGTTATATTATAGATGATTTCACAAAAAATGTTTTAAAAAATACTGGATGGACATTCATATTTTGGTTTCAGTTTGGTTCGGGTAATTTGAGTTTTAGTTTTTCGAGTTCAACTACATAGGATCCAAATAGGAACCAAGTACATTTCATTTTGAGTTTTCTTTTTATATCAAAACTAGATATAGACCCGAGATTTTTTTTGTTTGGGATTTTTTAGATAATTTGAATTTTTAATCTTGTATTTTAGATTAACGGTTTTGCTTTTTCAAATAAAAAATTGATAAAAAATAATATGTGGTACATAATTATTTTCAAATATTAAAAAATAAATAATTGCATTCATATAAAACTTTAAAATACATTCTACATATAATGTTATAGTTATTTAAAATTATATAATTTTTTTTTTATATATTGTGAAAAATGTAGTTTTCACGAAAATAAATGATTAGTTTAAATTTTATACTATTTTAAATATTTGAATGCTTAAATGTTTTTAAAAAAAAACTGCATTTTCCGGGAAAAAAACACAAAGCCGTTTATACATAAATGCTACTCCCTCTGTTTTTTTTTATTAGAAGATGTTTTTGAACTTTTTACACATATTAAGAAATTTTTGGCAATTACATTTTTAACCTCCTAAATTAATATAAGCATTTCAAGCGTGTTGACATTTTCCTTCTGTACAAGAGAAACAAATATTGAGAAGTTAAAGAGACATGTATTACATTTATTATGTTGACACATTTCTGCCATTTTCCATTATTATCTATGAATACTTAGTTGTCAACAACAAAAACTATCATTTCCTGATTGTTCTATTAATTTTTCTATTATGTTAAATTTTTGAGCAAAATTTCACTTTGGAAGTAAAGTTTTAAGTATTTAAAAATTTAAACTTTTTTAGTGCCAAAAACATAAGTTTTCGTTCCATAAAATTCACTATATATATATATATATAGAAGACATAATGCAACATGAATGAGTTTTCTTCACAATATTGATATTAATTTGTCTATTAGTGAGAAAGAGTTTTACTTCAATTTAAATAACACACCACCACATTCACCTGAAGGTATTTTAAGCAATCTATATTATTATGATTTCACTCTTACCATAGGTAAGTTTACATTATTTTTACTTTTTTGTGCATAACAATTTTATATCTTTACAATATTTTTTTATAGGTAAATTGATAATTTCAATGTATCTATGACTGATTGTATAATTATACATACATTCTCCTGTTACAAAACATTTTTGTTATAATATGCTAATTTTTTTGGGAAAAAAATTTAGAACCTACGTAACAATAATTAAGACTCTTATTGTTGACACATGTTGCATGTCAATATATACATAGAAAAAATGTAGTTCTATATGCCAACGTGTACTTGTTTTGGTTTGACATAGTTTTAAATAAAATTTTGTTGATTATTGTAATAATTTACTAGGAGTAATTAATGTAATTTTCTTACGATCAATATTGTTTTGATAAAGACATTGGCCTCGTCTCATAATGAGCAAGAAATCGGAACAAGGAGGAAACAAATGGAAAATAAAGAAAGATAGGAGATTATAGTGCTTTGTTGGAAAAAAGTATCGATAGAAAATTAATGAAAAATACTACAAGAGAAGTGTCTGAATTATTTTCAGTATCTTTGCAAACAGTCCAAAAAATTTGGCGAAGAGGAAAAGATACTTTCAACGGTGAAGCCGTTGATGTATCACACAAGAAGAAAGGAAACAGTAGCCGTAAAAAGAAACATATTGACTTGAGTCAAGTTGTTTATGTCCCATTACATCGCCGTACAACCATAAGGTCACTAGCTTCGGCCTTAGATGTCAATCTATCAACTGTGAATAACTGTTTTAAAAACAGTCTTATGAGACGCCACTCCAAAACTAAATGAAGGTAATATGAAAGCTCGGCTTGAATTTTACATTTATATGCTTGATAAGAATGTTACGTTTGATCAACCAAAATTCGTTGATTTGTACAATGTTATACATATCGACAAGAAATGATTTACATGATTAAAAAACAGAGACACATCATTTACTTCCCTCTTAGGAAGATCCATTGCGTACATGTTAGAGTAAAAATTATATTAGGAAGGTAATGTTTTTAGCTGCTATGGTTCGACCGAGATTTGATGGAGAAGGAAATGAGATATTCTCTGGAAAAATTGGAGTGATTCCATTTGTTACCTTGCAAGCAACTCAAAGACGGAGTAGAAATAGAGATGCATAAACTATGGAGTTAAAACCGATGGTCTTTATCAAAAGAAAATATATTAAAAAATGTTTGATTGAAAACGTTCTTCCAAGAATTCGTGAAAAGTGGCCGAAAGAAGATTTTGGAAAACTATTTTTATTCAACAAGACAATGCTAGAAAACATGTTGATAAAGAAGATCGAGAATTTAAACAAGCGGCTTCACAATATGGATTCAATATTCGGTGGATGTGTCATCCACCGAATTCACCAGATTTGAATATTTTGGATCTTGGATTTTTTCGCGCTATTCAGACATTGCAAGATAAAGTTTGTCCTAAAACGGTCGAAGAACTTGTTGTTGCAGTAGAAAAAAAATTTGATGAATACTCTACAATGCAAGTCAACCAAATATTTTTGACTCTACGATCATGTATGCAAGAGATTATGAAAGTTAAAGGTTCAAACAATTACAAAATTGCTCATTTGAAAAAGATATATTGGAGATAGAAGAAATTCTACTACACAAATGGCTTGCGATCCTATCATAGTACAAGAGGTGATAGATTATTTAGCATGTTAAAAACTTTAGCATTAACAAATCATTATAATTGTCGTATGTTGATGGATTATTACATTTTTCTGGTGTTTATTGTGGAAATAAGTCTAAATTGGTTATAGTGTTGTTGTGATCATAAACGAATTTTCATGTGCTTTGTGTCCATTGTTTCTTTTTTGTCGAATATATCTAGTTTTGTTTCTTTTTTGTGTGCACCAATCTGGTTTTATTTCTAAGTTGATATTTTTGGGTTTTTTATACATCAAATTAAATTTGGAGAATATGTGGGAAGCAAAATCATAACTTATTTTGTACAAACAAAAAAGTATAGAATCTAAAAATATGTGGGAAGCAAAATTATAAGCATATCTTTTGTAGCTTCTTGAACTTCTTTGTTGTGTTGGATTTCTTCGTCATTTTTATGTAACTTATTCAAATCAAAATTATATTGGACAAAAAAAATTCTCTGTACGAATTGGTTGACTATTCTCCACCATTACCTCTTCCTCTTTCACCTCTACAATTTTGTTTTATTCAAATTCATATTTGATGTCACCATGATTTTCTTGGATTGTTTGAGAAATTTTCATTAAACCTTTTCCTTCTTTCGTGTTGGAAAACTTGTTCAAATCAATTTTATGGTTAATACTGAAATTAGTCATATCAAAATTGTTAAAGATTTTCAATATCTATCTTCTCTTATATTTTATTCTGAAAAAAACTTGTGAATTGTGAAAAAAAGAAGATTCGTAAAGAACAAGAATAATAGTTTAATGAAAGAACAAGCACAAATAATAAACAAGCAGTCATGCACAATGGAGTCCTCATAATATTTCATGATTTACGAAGAAAGCATGCCAAAACTTTTCGTATTCTCTCTTTTATTAAAGACAAAACAATGTAAAGACAAAAAATTTTTTAGCTAAATATACATAGGAAAGTAAGATATTGTATGTTGATATTGTTTCTTTCTGTTTTGATTATAGATTTTTGGTTAGGCATATCTTATTGATCTGTTTGATATTGTTTGTGTGTTAATTTTGTGCTATTGTATGTTGTTGTTATTCTGTTTATCATACAATGCATTTTATTCTGAAATTGTTCTTGTGATTACGTGTGTGCTATTGTGTGATATTGATATGTCTGATATTGATTGTCAAATTGATTATGTGCTATTGTATATTGTGTATTTGTTGTTTATCTTACACAGAGTTGCATTTTGAAATTGATTTATGTTGTTTCTGCTCAAATGTATCTGTTTGAGTGTGTGCTATTGTGTTCTATCAGAGTAATATGACTTTGATGATGTTTAATTGCAGGTTACAATCAAATGGAAAGCCAATCTCGAAGTCATCTACAAAACCAGGTACTGCCTAAACCAAAAATACAAAACAAGTTAGGTTGTGTTAGTTGTAGGTAGTGATTAATAAGTGTCAATCAAAATGAGGCAGATGTTGTGGTTGGTTTTGAATAAGTGTCCAGAGATTTGTGTTAGGTGTATGTTTGTTTTTCTTAGTTGTATGTTAATGATACAACTAATGACTATTCAATGCAAAAGCCACTATACTAACTACCAAACAATTGTTTGTTTTCTATTTAACTTAAACAGATTAGAAAACTTAAACACACCAAAATCTCATATTACAAACACTTTTAAATTCTTAACCAATTCCAAAAAACACCAAACACTTTAAAATTTTAAACATGGATCCGTATGATCCATGTTCCCAATCTGGAAACTTCACTGACCTCTTGAACAGCCAACAATGATCTGTTGCTTTCATTCCCTCAAGTGTGGAACCAATCCCACACTTTTCAAGTCAAGTGAGAGACAGTGAGGTGTTAGAGGTGCGTAGAGAGAGGAGAAAATGGACTCCAAAAGAGGACATTGTGTTGTGTAGCTCTTGGCTTAACACAAGCAAAGATGTTGTGATAGCCAATGAACAAAAGCACAATGCATTATGGTACAAGGTTTGTGAATACTTCAACCATTCACCAAACCTTGCTGGATTTGCAAACAGAGAGCCTATGCATTGCAAGTAGAGGTGGCAGAAAATCAATGAGGGAGTTTCAAAATTTGTAGGATGATATTCTGTTGCATCTAGGCAACAGAGTAGTGGGGAAAATGAGGCATATTTCATGAGAGTAGCTTATGACATCTACTTTCAAGACAACAAATCCAAGTTCAACTTGGAACATTGTTGGATAGAACTTAAAAATGATCAGAAATAGTGTTCCATATCAACTGCTAAAGGTGTTGAAGCTTCAAAGAAAAGAAAGATGGATGACTCATGTTCTTCATTCACAGTTGGAGAGTCAGAGGAGGTTGAGACAAAACCAATTGGTGTCAAGGCATCTAAAGCCAAAGCAAGAAAGAGTGGAGCTAAAGAGGACAACCTGGGTAGTGATTCAAACTCTCTCTTGGCTTTTCAGGGTTTATGGTCTGTCAAGAAAGAAGACATAGCAGCCAAAGAGAAAAGCTAATCAATGAGATGTTATCTAATTAGTGTCTGTTTGGAATATTTCGTGGAAAGAATTATTTCTTTGTTTGGGGATGAGTATTTACGAAAACCCACACCTGAAGATCTGGAACGGTTACTACATGTCAGAGAGGTTCGTGGATTTCCCGGAATGATTGGTAGCATCGACTGTATGCATTGAGAATGGAAAAATTGTCCAACCGCATGGAAAAGACAATATACATGTGGTTCTGGAAAACCAACTATTGTTCTAGAAGCGGTTGCTTCACAAGACCTATGGATTTGGCACGCCTTTTTCGGGGCTCCAGGTACCTTTGACGATCTATATGTTCTTGATCGTTCACCCGTATTTGATGATGTTTTATACGGTCGAACTCCAAAGG